>CAUYON010058304.1:0-19016 GCA_963573935.1 Arctocebus calabarensis
GGTTGAACCACAGGCGCCGAGCCAAGACCTTCTTTTTAAAAAAATAGCTGGGCTTTGTGGTGGGCGCCAGCTCCTTTGGAGGCTGAGGCAAAAGGATTGTTTGAGCCCAAGGGTTTGAAGTTCCTGTGAGCTGTGATGCCATGGCTCTCTACGGACTGAGAGTGAAACTGTCTTAAAAAAAAAAAAAAAAAAAGATGAGGTTATATATCATGTGTAATTCAGAAGAGTAAGTTAAAATCAGGTTTATTAAAAGGAAATACTACCTGTTAAAGAGAAACAAAGGGTTTGTGTCTGCAGGTGGTAGTTTTCTCCCATTTTGTGTCTCAGTAGCTAAAATTATTCTTGGCTACAAGAACTATCTCCATTTTGAAACATTGTATCACTTAAGTGTTTTTCTTTTTTATGTCGTGCCTCCTATTCTCAATAATTTTTGTTTGAAAGTAGTAGGGAAAAATTCACCTCTTGCTACCAGCAAAGCAGCCTTGGGCATTTGCCCCTAATAAGGTTTGGGTGAATCAAAGTCACTCTTTTCTCTGACCTGCCTCTCTGACACCTTTTCCCTCTTTGTTTTTATTCCTTGTCTGCTTCCGTGGGGGCTGATTTGAACCCTGTGAATAGGTAGGCCTGTGGGGAATCAGGGTGTTGAGAAGTTGTTGACACTAAAATTTCTTCAAATGCATAAAGCTCAAATTGAAAAGTAACAAATACTTTAATCACTTTGAACATATTTTAACGTATTGTCTCCTTGCTTTTGTTTTTTTTTTAAAGACAAGAGTTTCACATTGTCGCCCTTGGTAGAGTGCTGTGGCGTTACAGCACATAGCAACCTCCAACTCTTTTTTTTGGCCAGGGCTGGGTTTGAACCCGCTACCTCTGGCATATGGGGCTAGAACCCTACTCCTTTGAGCCGTAGGCGCTGCTCCCTCCTTGCCTTTTTTTTTGAGACAGAGCCTCAAGCCGTCACCCTGGATAGAGTGCTGTGGCATCACAACTCATAGCAACCTCCAATTCCTGGGCTCAAGCGAGTCTCCTGCCTCCACCTCCCAAGTAGCTGGGACCACAGGCGCCCGCCACAACGCCTGGCCATTTTTTGGTTGCAGCCGTGATTGTTGTTTGGTGGGCCCGGGCTGGATTCGAACCCGTCAATTCAGGTGTACGTGGCTGTTGCCTTAGCCCGTTGAGCCACAGGCGCCAAGCCCTCCTTGCCTTTTTTTATATAACACAGTGTTTAGAATCAAGAAATATATATATATATTTTTTTGTAGAGACAGAGTCTCACTTTATCACCCTCAGTAGAGTGCTGTAGCATTACAGCTCACAGCAACCTCCAACTCCTGGGCTTAGGTGATTCTCTTGCCTCAGCCTCCCGCGTAGCTGGAGTACAGGTACCCACCACAACTCCCAGCTATTTTGTTGTTCCAGTTTGGCCAGGGCCAGGTTTGAACCTGCCACCCTCAGTATATGGGGCCGGTGCCCTACCGACTGAGCCACAGACGCCGTCCCAGAATCAAGAAATCTTTTTTAAGGAAGTAAAAAGAATTTTAAGGAAGGAAAGAAGAAATATGGAGACTAATATGTTAAATAATTTTATTGCTGATTACAGGATAACTCTGAGTGAATCATTGTTCTTTCAACTTTGAAACTCTAACTTCCATTCATTATTAAAACTTGCTATGAATGTTCACCTTAAAACTTTAGATTTTGGCTTGGTGCCTGTGGCTCAACGGGCTAAGGCACCAGCCATGTACACCTGAGCTGGCGGGTTGGAATCCAGCCCAGGCCCATCAAACAACAATGACGGCTGCAACCAAAAAATGGCCAGGTGTTGTGGCGGGCGCCTGTAGTCCCAGCTGCTTGGGAGGTGGAGACAGGAGACTCACTTGAGCCCAGGAATTGGAGGTTGCTGTGAGCTGTGATGCCACAGCACTTTATCCAGGGGTGACAGCTTGAGGCTGTGTCTCAAAAAAAAAACAAAACTTTAGAGTTGGAAGGAACTTTAAATATCATTAAGCCCAAACACCCACTCCGTGCAATAGTCACTTGCAGTTGTAGGTTAGAAACATCCAGGGGCTAAGAGGTGGAAATTGGATGAACAAATGATGGAGGAGAAGCAGAAATTTTGAATTCTGCATTTCCTTTAGTAAATTTCAGGGTCTGGAATAGCTAGAGTAGTAGAAAGGGCTTACATAAGAGGAATAGGTACACTAGAAGCTGTGTGATTAGGAGGAAGAAAATTGAAGGAACTGTCTCTCTCTTCTTTGGTTCATTAACAGTTCTTTCCCTGTTAATTTGCCCTTAAATTAAATATTTGTTTAAATTTATTTCCTTCAAGAAGAGGGATGGGACAGATATGGAAATACAAAGGAAAATAAGTATAACAGAACTGAATTAAAAGAAAACACATGGCATTCTTACATGGATGGGAAAATTCCATCCTTGGTGGTGGTTATGACTGGTCCTTAGACTGTAGCTACTTAGGCATTTTGTTAGGGTAACATCTGCTAGAGTTTATGGTGTCTTATATTATTTTTCTGGATTTCTTTCTTTCTTTCTTTCTTTTTTTTTTTTTTTTGTAGAGACAGAGTCTTATTTTATCGCCCTCAGTAGAGTGCCGTGGCGTCACACAGCTCACAGCAACCTCCAACTCCTGGGCTTAGGCGATTCTCTTGCCTCAGCCTCCAGAGTAGCTGGGACTACAGGCGCCCGCCACAACGCCCGGCTATTTTTGTTTGTTTGTTTTTGCAGCTCGGCCGAGGCTGGGTTTGAACCCGCCACCTTCAGCATATGGGGCGGGCGCCCTACTCGCTGAGCCACAGATGCCACCCTATTTTTCTGGATTTCTAATTCTATCATTTATTTTCTGTCTCCTAAATAGTATTGTGTGAAGGTATAGGATTTATAATTTCTCTTAAGATTTAACATGATGTAAGGACCTAAGACAGGATGATTTATAAACTTAACTTTGATCCTGAAGGTCATGGAAAACCAAGGAATGTACTTTGATGTTGGCCTTACATCTCAGGTGTATCTGCCTTTTTTTTTTTTTAATGTCCAAAATCTATGCTGAAGTAAAAAATGTACCCTTCACCATCTATATTTGGTAGCTTTATTGATGTATAATTAACATACAATAAACTAGATATTTTTAAAGTATAGAATTTGTGAAATTATTGCCAAGGAAAAGGTAATATATAGATTCATAACTCTAAAAAGTTTTCTTTTGCCCCTTGGTAATCTCTTTTTCCTCCTACCCCTCCCTGTTTCCTCATCCCCTAGATAGCTACCTATGTGTTTTCTGTAATTATTATTATTTTTTTGAGACAGAGCCTCAAGCTGTCACCCTGGATAGAGTGCTGTGTCATCACAGCTCACAGCAACCTCCAATTCCTGGGCTCAAGCGAGTCTCCTGCCTCCGCCTCCCAAGTAGCTGGTACTACAGGTGCCTGCCACAACGCCCAGCTATTTTTTGGTTGCAGCCATCATTGTTGTTTGGTGGGCCCAGGCTGGATTTGAACCACCAGCTCAGATGTATGTGGCTGGCACCTTAGCTGCTTGAGCCACAGATGCTGAGCCTGTAATTATTAATTTGTATTTTCTAAGAATTTAATAAATGTAATCATATAGTATGAACCCTTTTGGGTTAAACTTTTTTTCAGCATATGTATGTGTGTGTGTGTGTGTATTTTTAGTATATAAAAAAAGTATATATATTTTACGTGTGTGTGTGTACATATATATATTTTAAAGACAGAGTCTCACTTTGTTGCCCTCAGTAGAGTGCTGTGGCATCACAGCTTGTAGCAACCTCCAGCTCTTGGTCTTAGGCGATTCTCTTGCCTCAGCCTCCTGAGTAGCTGGAACTACAGGCGCCCACCACAACGCCCGGCTATTTTTCTGTTTTGCAGTTTGGCCGAGGCCGGGTTTGAACCTGCCACCTTCGGTATATGGGGCCGGCACCCTACTCGATGAGCCACAAGCGCCGCCTTGCCTTTTTTTTTTTTTCTTTGAGACAGAGTCTCAAGCTGTTGCCCTGGGAAGAGTGCTGTGGCATCACAGCTCACAGCAACCGCTAACTCCTGGGCTTAAGTGATTCTCTTGCCTCAGCCTCCCGAGTAGCTGGGATTACAGGTGCCCACCATAGCGCCTGGATATTTTTTGTTGTAGTTGTCATTGTTGTTTGGTGGGCCTGGGCTGGATTTGAGCCTGCCAGGTCCAGTGTATGTGGCTGGTGCTCTAACCACTTGAGTTACAGGCACCGAGCCTGTTCTTACATCTATTACCAGCTTATTCCCTTATATTGCTGAATAGTACAAGGTGTCCAAAAAGTTCAAGTGTAATTTACTATTAAACTATTTAAAATTGCACATAAACTTTATGTCCACCTTGTATTATGTTATATGGGTTTACTAGAATTTGTTTATTCATTTACCCTGTTGGTGGACCTATGAATTATTTCCAGTTTTTTGGGATTTTTTTGGCTGGGACATTCATGTACAAGTTTTTGTCAGGAAATATGCCTTTTTTTTTTTTTTTTTTTGGTGACAGAGTCTTACTCTGTAGCACTGAACAGAGTGCTTTGATGTCAGCATAGTTCATAACAACCTCAAACTCCTGTGTTCAAGCAATCCTCTTGTCTCAGCCTTCTGAGTAGCTGGGACTACAGGTGCCCACTATGATGCCCAGCTAGTTTTTCTGTTTTTAGGACAGATGGGGTCTCGCCCTTTTTCAGTGTGGTCATGAACTCCTAGCGCAAGTGATCCACCCACTTTGGCCTTCCAGAGTGTTAGTGTTAACAGACATGAGCCACTGCACCCAGCCAAGACACATGCCTTTCTTTCGTTCTTTTTTTTTTTTTTTTTGCAGTTTTTGGCCGGGGTGGGGTTTGAACCCACCACCTCTGGTATGTGGGGCCAGTGCCCTACTCCTTTGAACCACAGGCGTAGCCCCATGCCTTTATTTCTGTTGGGTAAATACCGAGGAATAGAAAGACTGGATCATATGTTATCTATGTTTAATTGTTTGAAAAATTGTCAAACTCTTTTCCAAAGTGATTCTACCATTTTACGTTTCTACCATCTATGTAGAAGAGTTCCAGTTCCTTGTCAACTCTTAGTATTATCTGTCTTAAAGTTTAGGCATTCTAATGGGTATGTGGTGATATCTTAGTGTGCTTTAATTTGAAATTACTTAATGATGTTTAGCATATTTTCTTGTCCTGACTTGCTATTCCTGTATCTTTCTTGAAGGATCTGTTCAAGATTTTGCCATTTTGGCTCGGCGCCTGTGGCTCAACGGGCTAAGGTGCCAGCCATGTACACCTGAGCTGGTGGGTTCGAATCCAGCCCGGGCCCGCCAAACAATGACGGCTGCAACCAAAAAATGGCCCGGGTGTTGTAACAGGTGCCTGTAGTGCCAGCTACTTGGGAGGTGGAGGCAAGAGACTCGCTTTGAGTCCAGGAATTGGAGGTTGCTGTGAGCTGTGATGCTATGGCACTCTATCCAGGGTGACAGCTTGAGGCTCTGTCTCAAAAAAAAAAAAAAAAAAAAAAGTATGGCAGCAGGTCAAGACAGTAACAGTCACTCATAATAAGGTGTTCACTCCATATGTACTTATCAAGCATGACTTTGCATTGACTCTGGGTGAGGATACAATAGTAGATGTGACAGGCAAGGCCCTGTGCTTATGGGCCAGACATTTGTCTGGCAGGAGACTGAAAATAAACAAGCAATCAAATGCCACAATGATGTCAGATGATGGTAAGTGACATGAAGACAAAGACACTAGGCTGTTGAAACATTTCCGTGTCTACCACGATCAGATTGTAGGGAGAAAGTAGGAAACAGGAAGTTCATCTGAGCAGTATCATACCATTAGGAGAGATGATAGTGTATTAGACTAGGATGGTGGCTTTGGAGATTGGGAGAAGTGGATGCACTTGGACTACACCTAAGGGCAGAGGTCAGAGGTTGGAAGTGAGGGAGTGAGGGAAAGATGAATCAGGCTTAAGCACCTGGTCAGTGAGATTGAGAAGGCCAGAAGACAAATGGGGTTTGGAGATGTGGGTGTGTGTGTGTGAATTCAAGTTTGACTTCGGCCATGCTGTATTTGGGATGTCCATCAGGCATTTAAGTAGCACTTGGAGCCCAGTGGTGAGGTCAAACAAGGGATAAAATTTGGGAGTCATCAAATGCCACAGTTTAAATGAAATACTGTTAACTTTTAGCCTGAATTTTAAAACAAATCCTGGAAAATGCACATATTTGAACTTCTTGTATGAGTTAATCAGTACATGTTTAGAATGTTTAGTATTTTATTTTGTTTTGTTTTGTTTTTTGCAGTTTGACTGGGGCTGGGTTTGAACCCACCACCTCTGGCATATGGGGCTGGAGCTCTACTCCTCTGAGCCACAGGCACTGCCCAGAATGTTTAGTATTTTAAAATTAGAGGTATAATTACTTGTTCGGGGGTCTGTCTGATGAGATTCTCAGGCTATTCTGATGGAATGTGGTTTGAGTGTACTGACGATTTTTTAACATTTATCTTAGGTCCAAACTTTGTCGTTTCTTTTTCTTAGATCTGAACCATCAAAGCTAAACCTTTTATTCTATTATGAATAATAGCAAATGAAAGTTATAGAAATCTAAAAGATGAATTTGAAAACTTTGTGGAAGTCTGATGCAATATTGCAGAATTATGAAAGGATTAGTGTTTTGGACATTCAAATAATAAAATAATTATATTTCAAAAGAAAATTGAGGAGTCATTGATATGAGTGGTATTCAAGGAACTGGGTGAATCACTGAGTCTGTAAGTCTTAGCATCATGGTTCTCAACCAGGGGTGATTTTGTCTCTTTCTTCCAGGAGACACTTAGCAGTATCTGGAGACATTTTTTGTTGTTACAGCTGAGTGGAATGGGTTGTAACTTGCATACAGGGATTGCTGCTAAACATCCTGAGATTCTTAGACCAGCTCCACAACAGAGTGACCTGGGCCCAAAATGTCAATGGTGCTGAGGGCCAGAAACTCTGCCCTAGAGAGAGAGTAGAGATAGAGAAGAAAAAATGGCACCTAAGCCCTGGGGCACTCTCACAGGAAGAACTGAAGTCTTCAGCAAAGGTGGGAGGGGAACAGTCTGAGAGGGAAGAGGGAAGCTTGGAGCAGGTGGTGTCCTGGGAGAGGAGCGTGTTGGGGGAGGAGTGCTTTCCTGTGTTTCATGCTGCTAAGAGACTGAATCATTTGAGCATAGGGGAAATTGACCAATGGCTTAGGCAAGATGAACATTGAGAAGTTTTTGTGGTTTGGTGGGGTTCGAAGCTCCAGAAGGGAAGATTAAGCCAATAGCTAGCACTTCTTGAGCACTTCCTCCCCTCTAAGAATGCCTTACAAATGCAACTTTACTAATCCACTCACAAAAGGCAGACTCTGTTATCCTCATTTGACAGAGATGGCAATGCTATGATTGCCTCATTTTACAGAGGTGGAAACAGGCGTAGAGAGGCTAATACTCTCCATAGTAGGTGGCAGAGCCAGGACTCAGACCTCAAAGAGTTTGACGTCAGAGTCCACATTACCAGACGTGAGGAACTGGAGGCAGTGACTACACACCAGCCTTTTAAGAAGTTATGCTGGTAGGGCAACAGATAGCTACAAGAGGATGTTTGCTTGAGGATTGGAAGGATCCATATGTAGGCTGAAATTGATCATGATGGGGGAGGTGCTGAAAAGTATAGTCTTTGAAGAGGTGAGATGGATCTGAGGTTTAAGTTGAGGTGTTGACTTTTCCCAGGAGAACTGTTCTGGTAACTCTGAAATGGAGCCTAATTCTTTTGAGCAACAAAACTCCTGGATTCAACTTCTCTCCAACCTGTCCCCCTGATGGTTCCCCCTAGTAGCTCCACTG
The DNA here is from genome assembly GCA_963573935.1 of Arctocebus calabarensis. Classification (NCBI taxonomy): domain Eukaryota; kingdom Metazoa; phylum Chordata; class Mammalia; order Primates; family Lorisidae; genus Arctocebus; species Arctocebus calabarensis. The sequence goes on from CAUYON010058304.1 coordinate 7,904, forward strand.
CAGGAAGTTGATGCATAGGCCTGAACCCTTCCAGAAACAGTTGTGCTCAGGAAGCAGTGCCCAAGAGCAGCCATCAGTATATATCAGCAATTGTCCACCCGACAGTGGCTGTTGGCCTGACTGGTGTCTGCACTAATCCCTCCCCAGCCTACCTGGTGGCAAGCACTTAGGAGAACCACACCTGGCTCCTGTGAACTCTTTCAGGTCCTGTGCACACTCCTGCTCCTGGGAGAAGTTCTTGTCTTCTGCTTCACCTTTTCTCCCTCTGCTTCTTGCTCAGCCTCTGATCTCAGGTTAGCAGTTTCATCCTCAGACAGCCTTTGTCTAGCTCCTCCAACTAGGTGAGGCCTCCAGTTAGCTACCTCTACGACAGTGGATTCTAACTCTTCGATCATGCTCTTTCTGTTTGTAATTCTTTTCCCTCAATGTCTGCCTTCCATACCAGACTGTAACCTCATGAAAGTAGATCTTGTTTACCACAGGTATTTCCAGTGCCTGACATATAGTAGGTGCTCGGTAATTACTTGTTAAATGAACAAGTGGACTGGTGACTATTTTGCAGCCTACCCTATATTTACATGGCTTATGGCTCAGGGATTTCATATTCAATATTCTCCTCTGCACATATTTCATTACAAATTTTTGAAGCCTTCCTGATTGCTTATGTGATTACTTTCATTTTTGTTTAAAGGTATGTTAAGAAAGAGTTTAATTCAGTATCTTACTTTGTGGGCATTCATCTAAAAGAAATATATTAAGCTTGTATATTATTGATTCTTTCCAGTAAGATGGCTGATTTGGTTTTATGTGAACCAACCGAACTTTACAACATCTTGAATCAGGTCACAAAACTATCCAGGTTAACTGAACCCAACTATCTCTGCTTATTGGGTAAGTACTTATTAAAAAGTATGTAGAAGGCTCAGCACCTATAGCACAGTCATAGGCACCGAGGCTGGCGGGTTTGAACCTGGCCTGGGCCAGCTAAACATCAGTGATGACTGCAACAACAAAAAAATAGCTGGGTGTTGTGGTGGGCGCCTATAATCCCAGCTACTTGGGAGGCTGAGGCAAGAGAATCATTGAAGCCCAAGAGTTTGAGGTTGTTGTGAGATGTGACGCCATGGCACTCCACAGAGGGCGACATAATGAGACTCTGTCTCAAAAAAAAAAAAGTAAATTGAAGACTATATCCTTCAAACATTTCTAATGAATTAACCAACATTTGGAAGAGGTGAATAAATGGCTTTGGAAAGCTGTTGGGCTCTTGACCTCTATACTATGACTTGTAAATCATCCCAGATTAAATCTAGAAGAGAAATTCTCAGAAGTCTTGTGTTCTAAGTCTTCTTGTTATGGTTTTCAGTGACATTTTCTATACATATAATAAGTATATTGTAACTAATAAATACCCATGTGCCCACCATTGAGATTAGGTATAATAAATAAAATGTTATAGACAGAGGCAGCCTTTTCTTTTGGTATTCCTTCCTGCTGGCATTCCTTTCTTTCCTCAAAGATGACTGCTTCTGTATTTTCACACTTTTGCTTTATATGCAGGTATCCCAAAATAATGTGTGATTTAAACATTTTCACAAATAGTACCATTGTGTACAGTCATTCTACAACTTGCTTTTTTTTTCCGCTTAAAATTATATTTTTGAGATTTCTCCATGTTTTATGTGAATATCTAGCTAATTTATTTTAACCATTAGTTAGAATATATGTCCCTTCCCAGTTGATGGCAGAGTGTTGCTTGCATTGTGTTGCTATTATAAACAATGCTGCAATGAACTACCTCATGCAACTCTCCTATCCCTCTCCTTGTGTGTGCAAGGGTTTCTTCAGGATACATATGTAGAAATGGAATTAGCAAAGTTAGCTTCACTACATTATTGTCACATTGCCCTCTGAAGAGATGGTGTTAATTTACAATCCCATCAGCAGTGTAAGAAATATACTTTCCAATACCTCATTTTCTCAGCCTATAATATTTTTATACTCTGATGGGTATAAAATTGTATTGTGATTTAATTTTTATTTCTCTAATTGTTAATAGGATTGAGCATCTTTTCATGTTTATCAGCCATTGTGGTTTCCTCTTCTGTGAAGTACCTATTAATATTTCTCCACTTTTTTCTTGGGTCATTTGTCTCTTATTGATTTGTAGGTTGTTACATGTTCCTCCCAATTTTAAAGATCAACACCTTACCTTCTGTCTTAGCATGGGCATTCATACCTCAGATCTTAGGTTCTAAAGTCTGAGTTTGGGGCGGTGCCTGTGGCTCAGTGGGTAGGGCACCAGCCCCATATACTGAGGGTGACGGGTTCAAACCCGGCCCTAGCCAAACTGCAACAACAACAACAAACTAACCGAGCATTGTGGCGGGCACCTGTAGTCCCAGCTACTCTGGAGGCTGAGGCAAGAGAATTGCCTAAGCCCAGGAGTTGGAGGTTGCTGTGAGTTGTGTGACACCAGGGCACTCTATTGAGGGCGATAAAGTGAGACTCTGTCTCTACAAAAAAATAAAATAAAATAAAAATAAAGTCTAAGTTTGGGTTTAAAATTCAGGGAGGCATTCAGCTTTGATTAACTTTGGTTTGATTTTTCCCTTCCCTCCCCTTTTGGATCTCACAGATGTCAATGAGAAAGAAACCAAATTCTGTAAAATATTTTAAAGAGGTTTATTTTGAGTTGTATGTCTGTGATTGTTGCCTGGAGAGCCATGCCCAAGAAGCCTTGAGCAAGTGGTCTCAGTGTGGTTGGGTTAGTTAATTTTTTTTTTTTTTCCGTTTTTGGCCGAGCCTGGGTTTGAACCCTCCATCTCCAGTATATGGGACCGGCGCCCTACTCCTTTGAGCCACAGGTGCCGCCCATTAGTTTGGCTTTATACATTTCAGGGAGACAGAAATTCATAAATCAATACATAAAGGTACACATTGGTTTGGCTCAAAAGGGCAGGATATCCTGAAGCAAGCCATTACAGGTTATAGGTGGGTTTAAAGGTTTTCTGACATGTAATTGGTTGAAGAAATGAAGCTTTGTCTGAACTCAGGCTTAGAATGTTTTAAGATAAGGAAATCAGTTAATGAGAGACTAGCCAATGGAAATAGACTGGACATATATCCAAACTCAAGTGATCTGTTAGGTAAATTGATAACCTGCCTTCAAGTGTAGTTTAAGCTTTTTTCTTTGGCAGTTTTTTGGCCGGGGCCGGGTTTGAATCTGCCACCTCTGTATATGGGGCAAGTGCCCTACTTCTTTGAGCTACGGGCGCTGCCTCGTTTAAGCTTTGTCTTAGGCCTTAAACTTAGGCCTGTTAATGAGTTACAAAAGATATCTCCAAGAAGGGAGGGTGGCATGATGGTGCAGATCTGACTTTTCTTCTCATGGCCAACTCAGCTTTAGCGTATTTCTTGGGTCCTCTTGGCCAAGAGGGATCCGTTTAGTCAGCTGGACTGACTCAAGATTTTATTTTAGTTCACACAGAAAATTCCTCCTAAGTCAGAGATATAAAGTCTTACTCTCCTTAAAGGAATGTGTGGGTGTAAGTATGATATGGCAGGGGGAGTCCTATTGTAGGCAACCTGGAGTAATAAACCACACAGTTTCAAGTTTGACCTGAAAGTAACTATCACCTAACTGCCAAACAAATAGATGTTGATGATGATGTAAGTACTTTAAGTAATTTGGTCACGTGTCCCTTTGCAAATATAGTTCTTAGTTAAATGCTTTTCCTTTTCAGATGTTCGTTCCAAACGGGAGTATGATGAAAGCCATGTGATTACAGCCATTCGAGTGAAGAAGGTATGCCTCTGAGTTGGAGTCTGGGGCAGGCGGATTACCTTGCAGGAGAGTGAGGAAGAATAGGTTTTATCCTAACTCCAGGAGTTGACACCTACTATGGAGCACTGTGAGAAGCAGAGGCAGACATTCCCTAAGGTGTTCAACTCCCCTATCATTGGGACAGTAGCTCCATTCAACAAATGTTGATCTAATTCCTTGATATGCCAGACCCTGGGGGTACAACGGAATGCAAAATGCCCTTAGGACATTGTCTGTGCCCTCATGGAGCTTTTATTCTGCTCAGTGCACAGAAGACAAACTGTAGAGATATTTACTGTAACCCAAAGATGAAAGCCCCCTTCTTTTCCTTCCCTCCCTCCCTTTCCTTTCCCGTCTTCCTTCTCCATTCTAACAGATGTATGGAGCCCTGTGTACAATCACCATGGCCTCCTACAGCGAGGCCTTTTTCTCCACCCCTCCAGGTGCCTTCTCTCTCAGGTCATTGCCCAGCTGGGCAGCCTTCACTCAGGAACCATCTCTAGGCTCTGCATTCTCTGACCACGTTCTCTGTCCTTGACTTGGAGGTTCTTTCTCACCTTCTGGTTTCTTCTCTATCACTTTGGTTCAGCTGCATTTTCTCCTGCTGCTGCCCAAAGATAACCGCTGGATTATCTTCAGTCTCCTTCCTGTCTGGACTTTCTTGCCAGAGATTGCACCCAGGCTTGTAGCTTCCAGAATGTATGCATGTACAGTTACTGGGCCTGAAAAGTTTCTTCTAAAATTTTGTCTTGCAAAACTCTCTACCACCACCATCCTGCTGCCATTGCATTGTTGTGCACCCCAGCTCTGGCTCTTTCCCTACACGTAACTTGGCAAGGCTTGAAGGCTTCCCTGGCTTGAATACTTTTTCAGGGTGAACTTGCTACTTAAAAGCCCTGCCCTTTGATTTCTCGGTCCCGGTCAATCATTATCTGCTTTTTGTTTTCTCCGTGGACTTTCAATTGTAGCTCCATACTCTAGCTCTTAACCCCCATTTCAGGCCTATCTCTGCCTTTTGCAACCTCCTCAGAGCCCCTCATGATGCCTCACTCCCCACTCAGCTCTCAAACCTGTATATTCCTTTGATTCTGGGAGCATCCCCAGCCTCAGCTCCTCTGGACCACTCATTCAGGCTGAAACCTCTCACCTTCCCTCCCCATCTACCTAGCTGAGGTCTTCAGGGAGTCCCTGGCCCCATCAGGGTGTAAAACCTCCTAAGTCAGAGTTCACAACCTTTTCGGATCCAGTTCCACCTCCTTCTATAGCCTTGTGTCCAGCATGCTGTCACCCTCACCCGACACCTAAACAGTATTGTGCTGCCATGTTTCCTGGGACTGAGCTGCACATATTTCCTCCACACTTTAACATTTTTTTGAAATTGGAATACATCCTTTGTCAGCACATGCCACCCTCTTTGTTTTCGTTTGTAGAGACAGAGTCTTACTCTATCGCCCTTGGTAGAGTGCTGTGGAGTCACAGCTCACAGCAACCTCCAGCTCTTGGGCTTAAGCGATTCTCTTGCCTCAGCCTCCCAAGTAGCTGGGACTACAGGCACCCACCACAACGCCCAGCTATGCCACCCTCTTTGGAGGGGAATGCCTCTTCTCTGATATGAAATAATATCCACAACCCTGGCCACAGTGACTGACCATGGGTCTAGGGTGAAAACTGAGGCAATCAGCATTGGAATTAGAGAAGGGTGCCTCTTTCCAACCTGGTAGTGGAGTTGCAAGATGGGAATGTGAGCCTTGCTGGTGGCTGTGCTCAGGAGAAGGTTGCCTGAGGAGGGGAAGTCAGCATGGGGGAGGGGAAACAGGAGGGGTGCCCAAGAGAGGTCTGGGCTTTAGGATTCCACCTTCAGGTTTTCTTTGAAACCACTTGCATCCTGCTATGCCTAGAGTCTTGTTATATGCCACTATACCCCTCTTTTTGTGCATAATCCTAATTACTACTATTATTAAATTGGTAACACCTCTCACAATGATGTCTTAAAATCTGGTGAATACAACACATGTGGCTCCCTTTACACACTATGTTCTCGGGCCTCCAGATCTTTGCTCTGAGTACAGGGATATGTCTGCTTTACTTACTGCATCTTAGATGCTCTTCTATCCCAGGGTCTGGTAAGTGCTCAGTACATCTTTGTTGACAACAAATGACTGGAAGCTGCTCCTTCTGTCCAGAACACGTTCGCAGCCTCATCCAGCTGGCAAATTTCCTTGCAGTCTCATCTTCAATGTCTCTTGCTCCGTGCAGCCTTTCTGAGTCCTCCCGGCCAACTTAAGTATTTCTCTTCTCTTCTTTGAACCTCTCTATTCCAGAGCCTAGTGCAGCATAGCTGCGAAGTTGGTGCCCAGTGAATGTTTATTGAATAAACAAGTGAATGTCCAGCCACATTTCCTGCTCTCCTACCCATTCCAGCCTCTGGGCTGGTCACATCTCTACCTCTCCATACCTTACTGGGGCTCTTTCCCCTATTCGCCTCAGCACCTCTATCAATCCTGCTCAACCTCTGAGTGCCAGCTCATTGGTGTCTTCTTGAACTTTCTCCTAATTCCTTTAGACAAATAAGATTTTTCCTCTTTGAGTCACAGAGAACCTCCTTGGTCTGTACTTCCATCATCCTTATCTTACTGCCTTGAAGTAGTAGATTTGCACCTGCAGGTCCTCTGTGAGAGTCTCTAGATTAGGTGACCAGGGACAAAATTAAGCTCAGTTTTCCCTGAGTCATGGGGGTTTGCGGGGAGCAGTGTGAACAGGAGAGGACTAGACTCTGGTGCCACCCAGCCAGGCCTCCTGGAGCTCTGAATCAACCATTAGAGTCCTGTGTGGTTCTAGTACTGTGAGATTGCATCCCCTTCCCAGGTGACCTGTGGCTAAAGCCACAGTTGGCATCTGTTGTTCTTGCCCTTGAGATCTATCATTACAGTGACTCAGCCACTTCTTTTTTTTTTTTGAGACAGAGCCTCAAGCTGTCACCCTGGATAGAGTGCTGTGGCATCACAGCTCACAGCAACCTCTAATTCCTGGGCTCAAGTGAGTCTCTTGCCTCTGCCTTCCAAGTAGCTGGAATTACAGGCGCCCGCCACGACGCCCGGCCATTTTTGGTTGCAGCCGTCATTGTTGTTTGGCGGGCCCAGGCTGGATTCGAACCGCCAGCTCAGGTGTACGTGGCTGGCACTTTAGCCCGTTGAGCCACAGGCACCAAGCCAGACTCAGCCACTTCTTGACTTTACCACTCACTAACTCCTCTCTACTTCATGGGTTCTGTTTGCCCATTCATTTGTTTAACCATATTTATGCCCACTACGTGCCAGACACTTTATAGAATCTGTACATCAGTAACAAAAAAAAGGACAAAAATCCCTACTCTTACAGAATTTACATGTGATCATATAATCTGTCTTGCCCCAGCAAGGTATAGAGACCCCACGGAGGTCTTCTGCTTACTGCCCTCTTTATGTGTGTTTTTGGGTCTAGTCCCCATGCCCTATGAGAGAGGCTGTCACTAATCCAGCTGGCCATGGTTGTCCTGATGCCAGGACATCTAATAGGCTGTGGGCAGTCAGCAGTCTAGTTGTTCTTGGCCAAGTACTTATCTTTGGGCCAATCTGCTGTGGTCAGCTTTTCACAAAGGATGAAGGTGTGGAAGATGTTTGGGATTTGAGACTCTCAGGTCCACCTCCCAGTGGTCACCCCCAGGCTTCCTTGCCTGAGTGTGTAGTCAGGGGAAGTGCATTCCTGGTGCCTCCCAGTGCTACTGTGCAGGGAACGCTTGCTTAACAGAACCCACCCACCACCTGACCTCTTTTGTGGTTTCCCTAGAGGGGGAATGAATATCTTATCCCAAAGTCTGTGGATCTGGAGTGTGTAAAGTACTGTGTAGTGTATGATTACAATAGCTGCACTGTGGAGGTGTCCTTAAACGATGACAACAATCACAAGAATGACAACAGTCGCAACAATGACAATGACTCCTCTGATTCTGGCCAAGGTGAGTTTTTACAACAGCAGCAAGAATAATAGTTAATAGTTACTGGATGCTTTTGCCATGTGCTAGGGGTGATGAGGTCAAGTGCTTCACCTTAGTCCATTCATACAGAATAACCATACTAGTATGGTGATGTCATGAGCTATGAGGGGTCTGAGATCTCACCCTTTCTGAAAGAGAACAAGTGAGGCTGCCACAATTTCTTCAATACTGGCAGAAACATAAGACTCCTGGATCAGAGACAAAGGACTTCATTATTCAGAGCAAAAGAATTAGCCAGAATGTTATTATTTTCTTGCACTGGTTTTCCAAGCCCCAATTCATGTTCTCTCTTTCTATTTTGGGGGGATATAGTCTTGCTAGAGTATAGTGGTATAATCATACCTCACTGCAACCTCAAACACCTGGGCGATCATGAGTAGCTACATTACCACACCTGCCTCACTCTCCTGAGTAGTTGCACCACCACACCTAGCTAAGTTTTTCTACTTTTTGTAGAGATAGGGGTGTCTCTCTCTGCTGCCCAGGCTGGTCTTGCACTCTTGGCCTCAAGTGATCCTCCCGCCTAGGCCTCCCAAAGTACTAGGATTACAGGAATAAGCTATCATGCTTGTCCTCAAGCCTCAATTCTCATAGGGTGACAGGAAGAGGGCCAGGTGACGCCTATATACACAGCAGACTACATTATAGAAGAGCTCAGATCTTAAGGGGCCTGGATCTTTTATAATGAGCAGAAAAGAGGGAAAAACTTATCTTCCAAGATTATTATATAAATACAGTAGAACCTCTCTAAGTTGACTGTAACAAACTGATTAAAACATGGAGGTGGCCAATATAAGGAGTTAGGTCTCCTATACTGCTGCATACATATGGTGCATTTCCAGTCTATGAAAATTAGGTCATCTAAAGGAGGTGGTCAAAGTAGGGAGGTGATCAACTATGGAGGCTGTAGTGCATCTTGAAAAGATAATTTGGAATGAAGGAAGCCAGTGCCTTTCTTTGTTCTTTTTTGAAGCATGTGAGGCCATGGTGAATTTTCTAACATATAACACTACCCCTGTTTTAAGGATGGGGAAACTGGGTCCTGGAAGGGTGAAGTAACTCACCCAAGATCTCCCACCTAGGGAATTAGTTATCTATTGCTGGGTATGCCCAAACTCAGCAACAGAAAACAATGAGCAGTAATTGCCTCACAGTTTATCCACGTGGGTCTAGAATTCAGGAGCAGCTTAGCTGGGACATTCAGGTACACGGTTTCTCCTAAGATTGTCATCAAGTGGGGCTGTTGTCATCTGATGGTTTGGGCCAGGGTGACCAGCATCCAAAAGGACTCACTCACCTGGCTATACCCAGGAGGCCTCAGTTTTATTCTGACTGTTGGCAGGAGGCTTCAGTTCCTTACCATGTAGACCTTTTCGTGGGACAGCTGGGATGCCTCACATATGGCAGCTGGTTTCCCCCAGAACATGTGACCTGAAAGGGGAGAACAATGGGGAAGCAACATGCCTTTTATGACTTAGTCTCAAGACTTACACACAGTTACTTCTGCCACATCCTATTAGAACCAGGTCATTAAGTCTAGTTCATCCTTGTGGAGAGGGCAGTTAGGCTTGACACCCCCTCCTTTTTTTTTTTTGCAGTTTTTGCCTGGGGCTAGGTTTGAACCCACCACCTCCAAGCTAGTGCCCTACTCTTTTGAGTCACAGGCGCTGCCCTAGGCTTGACCTTTTAAAGGGAGGCCTTTGAAAGAATGTTTGCAGATTTCTCTTTTTTTTTTTACTGTTGTTGGGGATTCATTGAGGGTACAAAGAACCAGTTTACATTGATTGCATCTGTTAGGTAAAGTCCCTCTTATAACTGTGTCCCACCCCCAAAAGGTGTGTCACATACCGTGACCCCCACCCCCTCCCCTTCTCTCTCTGCTCTTTCCTTCCCCCACCCCTCCCTGCTTCCCTCTCTCTGCTCCCCTTCCCCCACCCCTCCCTCCTTCCCTCTCTCTACTCTTCCCTATCCCACTATTCCCTTCTTCCCTCTCTCTGCTCTCTCCTTCCCCCAACCCCCACCACACACTAAGTCATTAATTGTCCTCATATTAGTATTGAGTACATGGGATTCTTGCTTCTCCATTCTTGTGATGCTTTACTAAGAAGAATGGGTTCCACTTCCATCCAGGTTAATACAAAAGATGTAAAGTCTCCATCTTTTTTAATGGCTGAATAATATTCCATGGTATACAGATAGCACAGCTTATTAATCCATTCCTGGGTTGGTGGGCATTTAGGCTGTTTCCACATTTTGGCAATTGTAAATTGAGCTGCAATAAATAGTCTAGTACAAGTGTCCTTATGGTAAAAAGATTTTTTTTCCTTCTGGGTAGATTCCCAGTCATAGGATTGCAGGATCAAATGGGAGTTCTAGTTTGAATTCTTTGAGGGTTCTCCATACATCTTTCCAAAAATGTTGTATTAGTTTACAGTCCCACCAGCAGTGTAAAAGTGTTTCCTTCTCTTCACATCCACGCCAGCATCTGCAGTTTTGAGATTTTGTGATGTGGGCCATTCTTGCTGGGATTTTGATTTGCATTTCTCTAATATTAGGGACAATGTTTGGGCATTTTTGAAGAGGTCAGGGCAGGATTCAAACCCAGGTTAAGGTGTGGTCAGTTCCAGTGTGCTCCATTGAACCCTGAGACTGCTGTGTTCTCCATGTAGTCCCTAATTTTGGGCTGACCGCCCTGACTGTCAGCATGGGGGCGGGGGTTCTTCCTGTCACTCAGTGGCTAATTATTAACATGTGCAGGTGTAGTTGCAGAAGCCCACTCACATTGCCTGCCATTGGGTGGCGCTAAGTTCCTACCTTTAATAAATCCCGCTGTCTGGACTTTCTTCCCAGGAGATGCTTCACCAGGAAATTGTCCGTCTTCCCTAAGTTCATTCTGTTGGGCACTGGTCTGCAGTGGGTTTGTAGGCTGGACCCTAGGAAATGGTGCTCAATAAAGACAACCCTTTTCCATTTCATAAATGACCTCCCTGTGCTATAGGAACCCCATTTTCAGGAAACCATGATTATACAACTTGTCCACTTAAAGCAAATTTTCTTGTTTAAAATGGCAAATGCTGGCTCGGCGCCTGTGGCTCAATGGGCTAAGGCACCAGCCACGTACACCTGAGCTGGCAGGTTCGAATCCAGCCTGGGCCCGCCAAACAACAATGACGGCTGCAACCAAAAAATGGCCGGGCGTTGTGGCGGGCGCCTGTAGTCCCAGCTACTTGGGAGGCAGAGACAGGAGACTCACT
>CAUYON010058305.1:0-14153 GCA_963573935.1 Arctocebus calabarensis
TGGTCTTTTCCAGCAGGGGGGGTTGCGGTTTTAATTCATTTTTGTTTCCTGGCTGGTTCCCCCCCCCCCCCCCCCCCCCCCCCCCCGGTCAACTATTTCTGAAAATGGCTGTACTCTTGTCAGAGCCATGAGTTTTTCCCACAGTTCATTCCCCCATTTCCCACAGTTAATACTAGAAATAGGGCTCAGAGGCAACGTCCCAAGTTCACTTCTGCAGATAAGACCCTGGATGGCTCAGGACAGGTTCCCCATGAGAAAGGGGCAACCTCTCCCCCCCCCCAGTGAACGCCCCAGGGGACAGCGTGGCTGGGCAGCATCAGGTCCCCTCCCTGACTGAGCTGTCCACGAGGCAGCCCACCTCCTGGGGAGGAAGGGTGACTCCAGGAAGGACTACCACAGCCAGGGCTCAGAAGGGCTCACGTGTGTCCTAAGCAGTGTGGCCTTTGTTCAGGAGAGAGCAAAGAGCCGAGGCTGAGCAGGTCTGGGACCCTGGCCCAAGCCCTCATCCCCTCTGGTTCCTCTCATGCTACGATGGGATCATCTTCGTCGTACGTGCAACACACGACACACGCTGGTGTGAATGCCAACGCATGCGAAGAGCTGGCCCAGGACTGGCTGCCTCTGCAGCGCGTCAGCTTTACAAATTTGCAAATGCCCTCGCTATGGGGAAGCAAAAGCGGCAGCTGCTGGTTGCCGGCCACAACGTGAGCCCTACCACTTCACCACGATGCGTTAAAGTTGCTCACAACTGTTCCCTTGACTGTAATCAAAACTCACACCATTTCTCAGGAATCGCTTTCGTCGCCCTTCACCTGTAGAATCGGGGAGCTGAGCCCCCTGGAAGCAGCAGTCAGGGCCCTGCAGGGGGCGGACCCCGCCAGGCTCTGTCCCAGGGGTGGGGATGTCCGAGCTCCTCTCGCAGCGCCGGGCCGGCTCCAGTTTGCAAGACCCGGGAGAGCTGCCAACTGTGGAAACTCCGTGAAGGTGCCGCCGGGACCCGGAGCTGGTGGCCCGCAGCCTGTGGGGCGGGGGCGGGGTGGGGTGAGGGACACGTGGCTGGGCTGGAGGCGAGGCTCTGGCTCCACCTCACCTGCTCCCAGTCTCCTTGTCGCCCCCGGGCCTGTGTCTCCTGCGGGAGACATCCCCCTCCCCCAAGCCCTCGCAACGCCACTCACTGCCCCGCAGGCTCTGTGCCGCACTGGCGACCACTTCCCCCCGAACGTCTGCCTACTCTGAGGGCACCCACTCCTGACCAAGCTGCCCAGCGAGAGCGCAGGCCGGGGAGCAGGGCTCTGGCGGGCCGCTGGACGTCCCTCCCGGAGAGGCGCGCTGGGAATGGCGCGCGCGCCCCCTGCCGGCCACGCCTGGAGCTGCGGTGCCCGCGGACGGAGCTGGGGAGTGGTTTGCAGGCTGTGCGGCCTTCCAGGAATATACAATGTGCGTTGGAATATACAATTTTAGCATCGTGGCCATTCTTGAAAGTATAAAAACAAAGTAGAGGAACGTGTTCTACCACTCCAACACAACTATAAAGACCTAAGACCACTGTGTTTTTTCCCCAGATCTTCCTTTTCCTGTGTTTGTCCTTCCACATAAGAGCAGTAAGAGTGTAGTCCAGCCTGCAAAGTGTTTCTGGAAAAGGCCGTATGGTACATGCAGTAAATGTTTTGGCTCTGGGGCCCAGACGGGAAATCCCTGTGGACAGTGCCTGTGACAGCCCCTGGGAGTGACAGGAGCTGCCCACCACCAGCTCAACTGTGCAAGGCCGTAGGCACCTTATTGTCTTTAAATCGAGGTGAGTGTGACTTCAAGCTCACCACCCTGACCCTTGTCGCGTGCAGGCTCTGTTGGCTTCTCCTATCACTCCCCTGCCTGCGCCACAGGACAGGTCCCCGGGTTCCTCCAGCAGTGACCCTGCCTAGGCCCTGCTGTGACGCGGTGGAGCCAGGAGGACCCTGCTGCTCAGGCCCGTGTCTTGCCACTAGCCTGCGGGGGGCTGAGGGTGGTAAGGAAGATCCAGACACACAGAGTGCACGTACACACACAACCACTCATGAGCACACACAGGCACGTGCACAGAAACGCACAATTCTACACCCAGACCCACTGACCCGGAATCACCAGGTCCCTGTGGTAAACAGCGTAGAGGAAAGGTAAGCCAGGGATGCAGCTGGTAGTGAATTCTTAAGATTTTATGTCTCCTTGGCATCCTTTTTGAATATAGGTTTCAATATGTCAACTCCTCTATGTCAACTGACCCACACGCCAGGACCTAACGTCTCTCCCGGTCAAGACTGTCCTAGGGAGAGGCTATCTGGGAGAAATAACTGCACCCAAGTTCCCTTGGTATGACACCATCTGATTGCAAATCAGTTTAAGGATTTGGAACTGAAATTATATCAAAAGTCAGAAACATTTTCATGCTTTTCCAAACCAAACCATCATATTCTCTGGAGTTTATGTCAAGGAAGTACACAGGAGAAGAAGTCTTCTCTAGGAGGTATGCTGAGGTGGCCAAGCAAAGGCGGTCTCCTGGGGAACCCTGGCTCCACAGCTTCCCCATCTGGGCTGGTTTGGGCTCTGCTCACCATTGCCTTTTCTCATTGTTGCCACGGACCTCACCTCATAAAATCTGCCTCAGTGGGGAGTATTGAAAACTTCCAGAGATAATGCCTGGCACTGAGTAAATGCTCAGTAAAGGTCAAATATTAATATTGCTCACGTAATTTATTGCATCTCTGTTCAGAAACCAATACTCATATGTTACATTTATTTTTAATTTCCATACAATGAAATCCCTTTCTCTTTTTTTGGTCTACAGTTCTTTGATTTTTGACCAATGCATGGAGTCCTGTAACCACCACCATGATAAAGATACAGAAAAGTCCCACCAACGTCAAAAGTCTTTCCGTTCACTCTTCAGAACCTGGGATGTTCTCCTTCCCTGTTGACTTCTCCGGAGTGTCATATAAATGGAATAATACAGTGTGTAGCCTTGTGAATCTGACTTCTTTCGCTAGTATAATTATTTTGAGATTCATTCATGTTGTTGTGTGTGTCAATAGCTCTTCTTTTGGTGATTGTTGCACCCCAGGGTGCTCATATATTCCTCTGTTGAAGAATATTAGGTTATTTCCAATTACAAATAAAGGTGCCATAAACATTCATATAATAAGTTTTGGGGTAAACCATAAGTTTTTCACTTCCATTGGGTAAATACCTTAGAGTGAGATTGCTGAGGTATATATGGTAAGTGTGTGCTTAACTTTATAGGAAAATGCCAAACTGTTTGCTAAGTGGTTGTGCCATTTTGCATCCCCACCAGCAATGTGTAAGAGTCCAGTCGTTCTGCATCTAGTGACAGTTGGTACTCTCAGTTTTTGTTTGTTCAGTTGGTTTTGTTTGGCTTTGAACCATTCTAAGAGAAGTGGAGTTCAGACTCATTGTGGTTTAACAAGCATGCTCCTATTGTCTTGTAATCTATGTTCATGTGTTGATTTGACATCTGTACATGTTTGGGCAAGTGTCTGTTCAAATCTTTTCTCCATTTTGTTTAATCCAACCATTATTTTTATTTATAACAGTGTGTATTTTTAACATTTCCCTCACCACTTTTTTTTCTGGATAACTGGAGGGATTGCAAGCTTCTCTAAAAGACTAGACATGTATTAGACGCACATGTCCATGGCTGGCCATGTACCAAAAGAGCTCGTACCTTTGCCATCTTTTCCAGGGTGGCAAGCACATCTCCTTCAGCTTTCCCTATACCTTGGGCAGCTGTCAATATTCCTTAATAATTGGATTCTAGCACTGTTTGCCCTTCTTTTCAACTGGGCCATAATAGAGGGATCAAGTTCCTCAACATGACCCCACACTCAAAATCTGAGAGGGCAAAATTTGGGAACATGCATCTGCTTACCCAGGAAGACTCTGGGCTCCTGTTGTTGTTCCTAAAGCTCCTCCTGTGACCCATTGTGCCAATTTCACAAAGTCTCTCTAATTTTTATGAACCACTCACCTCAAGGCACTGTCATCTCCCTCACCGTTGGAGCCTCCTGGAGGATACCTAACGGAGGGAGGAAAATCAGTGGCTTTATGTAAAATAATTATACTTTAGAATTTAGCATTATCAGGCTAGAGAAAAGTCACCTCCATAAATAAACTTGCGAGGAAGATCCTCCAAAATACTCCCATAGCACTGGGCAGTCAAGAACAATTCTGGTCCCACCTAAGATGCTACTGCTGGTACCCAGGATGCAAAGAAGTTGCTTAGAGAAGATTGGATGAATTGTGAATTATCAAAGAAAGGAGAGAAACAGAAATTGCTGCCTGAGGCTGGAGAGTAGAGAGAGGAAGAGTACTCTCTTACTCTCCTAAGAAGCTACTCTACTCCCCAGGGAGAGGTTTCCTACTGGGACTCTTATAATACTTTTCTATAGCTCTTCAAACCCCCCCCCCAAAAATAAAACTCAAGGGAGATGCATAAACATAGACAAATGTAAACGCAGCACACCCACCAAAGTGACAAGGGCTTACTCCAACTCACAGCCCTTCCCTGGCTTTGTGTTGCCAGGGAAGGGTTTGGGTATGGTCATACCCAACACCTGATAACAGATACAGAAAAAATAATGATCAGGATGGTTATTACAATAATGGTGATGAGGTGATAACGACAGTGATGGTGGTGGTGATGATTGTGGTGGTGGTGATGACAGATGATGGTAGTGATTATGGTGATGGCAGTGATTATGGTTGTGATGATTATAATGATATTGATGATAGTGATAATGGTGATGATGATGCAAGTTATGACGATATTGATAAAATTGATGATAGTTATGATAATGTTGATGATGATAATGATGAAGATATAGCTCCATCTATGGAAATTTCACCACACCGATTCTTCTTATACATAATCTCCTTAAACCTTCACAGCAACCATTTGAAGAAATGGAGTCCCAGGTACATGATCATACCATGTGGACAAGCCTGACCCCTATCATGTGCAGAGCAGTAGAGGAGGAGGATCACCCATGCACAGACCTAAAACATGGTGCCATGAGGGGCTCTACCAACTAGAGCAGCCATTCCTTTCAAAACTGACCTTGAAACACTTTCTAAGTACCTGTATTTCCTGGCATGGCTTTCTCTATGTTCTTAAACGCACATGGGAACAGCCACGGTGCCTTCACAACTTCTATTTGGTTGACTACTATCCACAATCCAAAATGGTGGTTTTTTTGGTATTTCTATCTTATAGAGGAAGAAAATCTTGGTATTTCTATCTTATAGAGAAATGATTTTCTTCCCTTCCCCACCGTCACCCTGCTCTCCAGCCTCCCAGACATGCCAGGCCCTAAGCCCCTTGTTCACTTGCTGGAAAAGACAGGTTTTCCTGCCCATGGCTACAGCATAAAAGTGAACATGGAAATATAAGACTCATGGGAACATCTCCTAAGTCTTACCATAAGTCTCCTTATGACTGTTCAGGAGAGCAGTTTTGGGATGAAACCTCAAACAGGCCCAGTGACTTCTCTGGAAATTTAAAAGTAATAAAATGCTCTGTAGTCACTTGATGTTGAGGATGTACAGGCCTATAAGAATTCAAGTGTCCAACTTGACTCGGAGTCATGTATCTCCTTTCTCCACCTGGCTGGAACTTGAGCCCTTAGAAGAAGCCCTGGAAGGGAAAAGGAAAAAGAATGGAAAGGCACTGAAACTTGGAGCTACGAGTTCACCTGGTCCACGGAAAAGGCAGAGCTTCGTCTGGGGGATTCTATGGGGTCTTCAGATCTTATGCCCATTACTTTGAACCTGCCTGGATCAGGGCACAGGCTCACTCTTTTGGAAATCACTGCCTCCCTCCTTAACTCCTGAATATTGCAGCCACCTACAGCTTCTCTTTGCTCAGATCTGTCTATCTTGCTGAGTAGCTGTACAGAATAGCGCAAGACTGAAGACATCCCTACCTGGCTCTCTTGTGTTTGTTGTGGTACACAGCCTCAGATCTCGGGAAAACTTTAAGCACAGCCTGGGCTACATGGATTTGACATTATTTACTTACTTGTTTGTCTGTCCCATTAGATTTTTGAAGATAAGAAACAAATCATGTTTGTTTTTGTAACACTCTCAGCATCTCGCATCATGCCTGGCACTTAGTAAAGTCAAGGCAACTGGCTGAGAAAGTAATTAATAAACAAATGTGCACAACATCAAATGAAGTTTAAGTCACAGAGCAGCTCTGTAAGAAACCCAGCCATTGTTGGATAAACTGGGCACGGTGCCCCCCGGAGAAGGAGGGTATATATTAAGGAGCTGACTCTGTAGACAGGAGCGTGAACTTTCTCTCTAAGACCTGGCATCTAAGTAGACCTTTTGACTTCACCTCTCAAATAACACCATCATGCCAGCAGAGGATATGGCCATGTCTAATTCGATCACCTGAACTCCTCCAGATCCTTCCAGTTGAAATCATGGAACCTGGCCTATAGATCCAGCTGGGGATCAAGCCAGCCTTGACCAGAAAAGGTAGCCTGGCAGTAGACTCAGCATCCCAGGAGACAGGTCTATATTTAATTTGGTGTCCCTAGGCTCCCCCATCTTTTGATCCCTCTAGACCCCAAGGGATTCTCACTTTCCCATGTCCTGTTGTCCCCACCAGGCTCTTTCTCTGTCTACTGGGGCTGCAGAGCAGGCCTGAGCCCCACCCAACTGTGTGCCCAAGTCTCTGTCAAGTACTCACCCACTCCCTCTTATGGGATCAATTCTGCTGCTGTCTAGTTCCCAGACAATAACTGAATGATGCTGAAAATACCCCTCAGGCATGTGAGGTGTTCATCGTGGCCCCATCTGTCTCACCAACACAGCACCCCATTCCTTACTTAGACAAGTTTGCCAACCCCTGTCCTGGGTGATTGCTACTACAGAAGATACCTAGTCACTTTATGGCAAATTGGTATCAGTTTTTCAGAGTCTGAAATGCTAGACATCCAAAAATCCTGTCAAATAACCTTATGGGGGTGGTAGACAGACCTCACTCTAGTAGTAATTTTAAAGAGTGCCATATCTAGATTATTATTAAGCAATGATTCCTTGCCAGCATCATTCTAATCACTGAACACATGTTAACTCATTTGATTCTCACCATGATTTTGGCATGTAAGCACCATTACTTTTCCTATTTGACAAATAGGAGATCTGAGGACCAGAGAAGCTAAGTAACTTGTCACTGTTCTAGAGAGAATATAGGGCAGAGGCCAGATTTTAAGCTAGATGACATGGTTCTGGCTTCTACACTCCCGACTATTGAAGAAACTTAGCATTTTCTTTCTTTTCTGTTTTTTTTTTTTTTTAGAGAGACAGAGTCTCACTTTGTCACCCTTGGTAGAGTGCCGTGGTGTCACAGCTCACAGCAACTTGGAGTTGCTCTAGTCCACAGCTCTTGGACTTAGGCAATTCTCTTGCCTCAGCCTCCCAAGTAGCTGGGACTACAGGCACCTACCACAATGCCCGGCTATTTTTTTGTTGGTGGTGGTGAAGTTTGGCCAGGGCTGGGTTCAGGAGCTGGCACCCTACTCACTGAGCCACAGGTACTGCCCTTTTTTTTTTTTTTTTTTTTTTTTTGAGACAGAGTCTCATTCTGTCACCCTGGCCAGAGTGTCATGGCTTCATAGCTCACAGCAACCATAGCTCAAACTCTTGGGCTCAAGCAGACCTCTTTCCTCAGCCTCTCAAGAAGCCGGCACTACAGGCACCTGCCACAACACCCAGCTAGTTTTTTCCATTTTTAGTAGAGGTGGGGTCTCACTCTTGCTTAGGCTGGTAGGGAAGGCAGAGGTGGGGAAAATGTCAATCAAAGCATCTCTTTGTGAGCTCTAACTCCTGAGCTCAAGCAATCCACTCAGCCTCGGAGTGCTGGGATGACAGACATGAGCCACTGTGCTAAGCCTCGTTTAGCATTTTCTATTTCACTAGCTTGCCATTCCTAAACTAGCAACCAACATCTGCAGCCCTGGTCTTTGCAGTCTTGCTATTATGATCTGCTGTAGTAAGCAGAGCCACCCACCAGGGGACGGCACTGCCCCACACATTTTCAGCTGCCACCTCCAACTGTTCTGACTCCTAGCACACTGTCATTTAAGTTTAGCTGGAATCTTCTATGAAAATGGAGGGCAAAGTGCAGAAGGAGGGAACCGCTTCACAGGAAACTGCCCGATGGGTGGTGGGTGGGAGGGGGGTATAGACAGAAACCCTGTCAGAGTCGCAGCAAAGACACAGGCTCTGGAATCCACAGGACAAGTTCTTGGAGTGCCCTGAGACAGAAAGAAATTCAACCGAAGAAGAAAAGCAGGGGTAAAGGGGACCATAAAACAACAATTTCTTTATATTTTCCCAGGCCTGTCTCCTGACTGTGGCCAAGTCTCTAAACCTTTCTGCCTCTGAGCTTCATGGTCTGTAAAATAGCAAGGGCCAGTGGCCAAGTGAGCCCTGGAGAAGAGACGTGCCAGCCAACAGGCCTCTTCCCCCAGAGGGAACCATGGTTGCCAACAGCTGGTCACTTCTGAGCAGCTAAGGTCACCTCACTCTTCTCAAGCCCTTAAACGTATGAGCTGCCATTGCAGCTCCTACAAGTAAGTCATAAGCCAGCTCCAGTTGTGCCAGGGTGAGGTTGTCTGCAGACTTAATTGACTCGTGATCCGCCGGGTAGTGTGACTTAAATCCTGGCCCAGAAGGCAGGAAGGATGTTTCCTGCTATACTTGCACTGGCTAATGCTGAGTTCGGGATGTCTTGTGTTCTCTTAGGTAGAGGGGAGCTTGGATACACAAACTGTAGTTAACATGCACTTAGCACACAGTAGGCATTTGACCAGCGTCTGCCTTACTGTTCTAGTCCATTCCATATACTGTCAGAACCTGGAGACCTGAAATGGCTTGTGAACTCATGGAGTCTCCCCATTATTCATTCTGCACTGATTCGGGCATGTAACAGGGTACCTCTGATCTTTGCCCACAAACAGATGCTTTGATTGACATTTTCCCCACCTCTACCTTCCCTGTCCTCAATCATAAGCTAGGCAAACAGCTCCCTTTCAATGCCAAGCCAGTCCCTGCAAGGAGACAGCCTTAGGCTGTCCATGCATTTGGAGTTGGCAGGTGAGTGATATCTGACAGGTGTCAGGTGTGAACGTGCCCAGGTGCCCCTGGAACCTGACTTCTTTACACATTGTTCTGGAAGACATTCCTCAGTGAAAAGTGGATGCCTGGTACTTCACTAGTCTTTAAGGATAAAATGAAGCCACATTATAGACCCAGCAAAAAGTGCACAAATTATAAGTGAATAGCTCAGTTCATTTTTAGAGTGAGCACACTCAAATGAAAAAACAGAGCAGAGAAGTCTCAAAAGTTCCCTTGAGAGTTCCCTTCCAACTATCATCACCTCTTCCTTTCCCCAAGACTGCCATTCTACCCTTTACTGCCATAGTTTAGTTTTGTCTATTATGATATTTATTTAAATGAAATTACATAACAGGTATTATACTTTTTAGCATCTGGCATTTTTGGCCCCTGGTTATGTCTAAGTTTCATCTGTGCTTTTATGTGTAGCAACTGATAGGACCTTGACCACCAGGTCTCAACTCACTCCTTTTCCAGTGGTCCTCAGCCTTTTCAGAGCCTTTTCCAAGGTGTGCTTCATACGTGCTTACAAATAGGAGGTCTATCCAAGGCACCACATGGCATCAAAAGATCTCAGCAGAAGCACTCTGTGCCCTGTCAATTGGGCTGCATGAAATGGGAGGAGGTAATTAAGCTCCCTGCTATCAACTTAATCCAAGCGACCTTCTGTTATTGGTATGAGACCATTCCTCATTTCCACTGTAAGCATGAAGTGCTATAAACTTCCCTCTCAGCACTGCATTAGCTGCATCCCATGGATTTTGATGTTTTATTTTCTGTAGAATTCTTTCAGTTCTATGTATTTCTTAAAATGTCCTTTGAGACTTCCTCAAACCATGGATTATTTAGAAGACTATTGTTTAATTTCCACATGTTCAGCATTTTTTTTCTCTTGACAGTCTGTTCTTAATTTCAACTTTGACTTCATTATAATTCAAAGAACATGCTTTGCATGCTATCATTTCTTTTAAATTCGTTGAGATTTGTTCTATGGCTAAGAACATGATCTATCTTAGTGAATGTTCCAAGGGTGTCTAAAAAATTTGGAATTCTACTGTTGTGCGGATTGTTCACTATACCAGATTCTGTGTGTTGCTTTGGTAAGTTTTTCTACATCCTTTCTACATCCTAGGTATTCTGACTAGGAGCTTGTCATAGTCCATTTGGGTTGCTATAACAAAAACATGAAGGTCAGTACAAAAGTTTTGAGACAGACTATGTTATGGTTCATTATTTTAATGCCAAGAAATACTGTTGACAGAAGCATCCTTTCTGACTCACCAGTACAGGTTTCAACTTTCTCAGCTTATCACTGTTGCTGGGAGAGCTTCATTTGTTTCTGTCAGCCAGGCACTCAGTTTGCCATCAGCTTTGAAGCTGGGAAGAGACCACTTTCACTCAGTGATTTTCTATGATTTTAAAAGTCGGTTAAGTGAGGCTCAACACCTTGACCGTTTGCAATGGACTTTCAGGGATCTTAACTTCTTCCAGTGTGACAATTTTTCTGGTTGTTTCAAGAAACTAGAAGAGGCCGAACTTCACTGAAAGACAGGAGAGGAGAGAACATCTAGTGACTGCAATGACTGAGAAAAACATCGGTGCTGTGAAACATAGTTTGCAAAAACAATCAAGGGACATTTAAGGATATCAAAGCACCACTGCAAGCACTTCAGATTGGATTCCCTACAGTGTCCAAATCCTGTGTGGTTATCTTGGAGTCAGGAAAGTTTCATCCAGATGGGTGCCTCACACTTTGACAGATGAGCAAAAGTGCATCCACACTGAATGGTGCGAAGAAATGCAGCTTCGACAGAGGCAAGTCTAGACAGATTTCTGACATTGTTACTGGTAATGGAACTGAGGTTTACTAATTTGATCCAAAGAATAAGTGTCACTTGACAGCATGGATTTTTCCCAATGAAAATCCACCAACAAAAGTGAAGTGGCTCTGAAATGTCAGAAAGAAAATAGTGGCAACTATCTTCTTCCAAAGCAGTTATGTCACAACTGTTCCCCTATAGGAGAAGCTTCTTCCGTCTTGAAGAAGTTGTTTGTGTCTACCACAGGGAGATTATAGCACTTGAGGAAAATGAATGGGAAGAGTGCTTTCAAAAACGGTTTACAAGAAGGCACAAATACATAGAATGTCATGGCAATTATTTTGAGAAAAATAGTAATAAAAATGATTTTGTTTCTTAATTTTTGTGTATCTCAAAACTTTCCTAGTGTCCTTCATACCATAGAATTGTTAGTTTAAAAAAGGACTTTTGTTTGCCATAGTTCTGGAGGCTAGGAAGACCAAGATCAAGGTGCCTAAGCAGACATGTGTCTGGCAAGTGCCTATTCCTCATGAATGGTGGCTTTTATCTATATCCTCACATTGTGGAAGGGGAAAATAAGCTCTGGCAGTGGTTTTCAATGTCCATAAAGGTACTAATCCCGGTCATTAGTACCCTTCTCTTATGACCTAATCACCTCCCAAAGGCCCTACCTTTTAATATCATCACATTGGGTATTAGTTTTCAACACATAAATTTTAGGATAACACAATTCAAAAACACAGCATTCCATCCTTGAATCCCTCAAATTCATGTCCTTCTCACATGCAGAATATATTCATTCCAACCCCATAGCCCCCAAAGTCTTAACTAATTCCAGTATCAAGTCTAAAGTCCAAAGTCCTCTGATAAATGAGACTCAATGATATGTTTCATCCTGGGGCAAATTGCTCTCCAGTTGTGATGTGAACTTCTGAAACCAAAAAAATTATATGCTTCCAAAATACAATGGAGGGACAGGCCTAGGATAGACATATCCAGTCCAAAAGGGAGAAATAGGAAAGAAAAATGGGACAAGAGGTTCTAAGCTAACATGAAACCAAACAAGGCAAACAACATTAAGTCTTCACACTTGAGAATAAACCATCAAACTTGATGTTCACCATTGGACACAGTGGACCAAGGGTTGACATACAAAGACCTTGGGTAGCTCCATCTCCATGGCTTTGCTGAGCACAACCCACATGGCAGTTTTCATGAATGGGCTTCATATATCTGGGGTACTCCTAGACTGACGTGGCATGCTGGTGGCTATGCCCATCTGGAATTGCTGAATGGCCCTTACCATCTATATTTCTACCAGTGTTCTTTTCACAACCATTTAGATATTGTGTAAGAAGACTGAGGCTTTCTCTATAGCTCTCCTGACTCTCCTCTTCTGTGTCTTCACCAGAATCATCCTTAATGGTCCATTAACAGTAATCAAGGAATTTTTTAGCATGTACCTCAAAACTCTTCTAGCCTCTAAACATTACCCAGTTCCAAATCTGCTTCCACATTTTTAGGTATTTCTTATACTAATACAATACCACTACCATACCAAACCAATTTCTGACTTAGTACATTTGGGCTGCCATAACAAAAACATTGTAGACGGGTCGGAAAGGTTGGCTTATAGAAAACAAGCTTACTTACCCCATCCCCCAACCCCATCCCTCAACCCCATCCCTTGCCACCAGTGCTAGAAGCTGAGAAATCCAAAATCAAGACACTAGGAGCAGAGTCTAGTGAGGGAGCATTCCTCAGAGATGGTGACTTCTAGCTATGTCCTCATATTGTGGTAGAGGCTAACAAGCTCCCTTGGGCTTCTTATGAAAGCATTAACCTCATTTGTGATGGCTCTACCCTCATGACCTAGTACATCTCAAAGGGCCCAGACTCTTCCTACCATCTCTTTGGAAATTAGCTTTCAACATGTGAATTGGGAAGGGACACAACTATTCAAACCATAGCATAGTTCTATCTGTTGATAAGAGGAAAATGTCAAAGTACCCAGTTATGATTATACATTTGTCTATTTCTCCTTTTAGCTTTACCAGGCTTTAATTTATGTATAGTAAGTCCTCACTTAATGTTATCCATAGGTTCTTGAAAACTGTGGCTTTAAACAAAATGGTGTGTAAAGCAACCATTTTTTGTCTCATCAATGGTTTAAAGAAATGATGAAGAAAATGATGATAGTCTAGGTTCTGCTGTAGGTTATTTCACTTGAAGTCACAGACTCAAAGAGCAAATCAATGATGTTGAGTGAGGAATAACTATATTAAGTCTTTGTTGTTTGATGAGTATACATTTAGGACCTTTATGTGTTTCTGTTGGATTGAGCTTTTTTTATTGTATAATGTCCCTTTTCAAACTGTAGTCATTTTCTTTGTGCTAAGTCTGCTTTATCTAGTATTATGACTCTTGCTTTATTTCAAATTAATGTGAGAGTACAAATTTTTGGATTACATTGTTTTTAATTGTAAGGTAAATCTCAAGTTGTAGTTGAGCCCTTCACCTGGGGGCATGCTGAATATCCTCACATTGTGCATATTAGGTGAAATTCCATTAATTGCCCTCCCTCCTCAGCCTCTTCCTTGCTAGACTGTATTTGTGTTTTATCATTTATGTGGGTATGTAGTTAGTTGGTTGTATTGGTTTCATTACAGTATTGAGTACACCGGATATTTTTATTTTCATTCTTGTGATACTTTACCAAGAAGAATGTGTTTCAACTCCATCCAGGTAAACATAAAAGGTGTTAAGTCTCCATCTTTTCTTATGGCTGAATAGTAGTCCATGGTATATGTATGTCACAGTTTGTTAATCCATTCATGGATTGATGGGCATTTGGGTTGATTCCACAACTTGGCAATTGTGAACTGAGCTGCAATTAACATTCTGGTGCAAATGTCTTTGTGGTGAAATGACTTTTGTTCTTCTGGGTAGATACCTAGTAATGGAACTGCGGGATCAAATGGAAGATCAACTTTTAGTTTTTTAAGAATTCTCCACACTTCTTTCCATAAAGGTTGTATTAGTTTGCAATCCCACCAGCAGTGTAGAAGTGTTTCCTTCTCTCCACATCAATGCCATCATCTGCAGTTTTGGGACTTTGTGATATGGACTAATTTTAATTGGAATTAGGTGATATCT
>CAUYON010058307.1:0-17253 GCA_963573935.1 Arctocebus calabarensis
GCAGGCCTATTTTTAGATCTCTACATATTCTCCAAACATCCTTCCAAAAGGAATATATTAGTTTGCATTCCCACCAGCAATGTGGAAGTGTTCCCTTTTCTCCACATCCACACCAGCATCTCTGGTTTTGGGATTTTGTTGTGTGGGCTAATCTTACTGGAGTTAGATGGTATCTCAAAATAGTTTTGATTTGCATTTCTCTGATGATTAAGGATGGTGAGCATTTTTTCATATGTCTGTAGGCCATGCACCTATCTTCTTTAGAGAAGTTTCTCTTGAAGTCCTTTTCCCACCCTGAGATGGGATCACTTGTTCTTTTCTTGCTAATACATTTGAGTTCTCTGTGGATTCTGGTTATTAAACCTTTGTCAGAGGAATTACCTGCAAATATTTTCTCCCATTCTGGGGGTTGTACGCCTGCTACACTTACTGTGTTCTTAGCAGTGCAGAAGCTTTTTAGTTTAATCAAGTCTCAGTAGTGTATTTTTGATACTGCTTCAATTGCCTGGGAAGTCCTCCTCATAAAAAATTCACCCAGGCCGATTCCTTCAAGAGTTTTCCCTGCACTTTCTTCTAGTATTTTTATAGTTTTATGTCTTAAGTTTAAATCTTTGATCCAGTGAGAGTCTATCTTAGTTAAAGGTGAAAAGTGTGGGTCCAGTTTCAGTCTTCTACAGGTCGCCAGCCAGTTTACCATTTTTTAAATAGGGAATCTTTTCCCCACTGAATGTTTTTAATTGGCTTGTCAAAGATCAAATAGCAGTAAGTAGCTGGGTTCATTTCTTGGTTCTCTATTCTGTTCCATACATCTATCTCTGTTTTTGTGCCAGTACCATGCTGTTTTGATCACTATCGATTTATAGTACAGTCTCAGGTCTGGTAGCGTGATTCCTCCTGCTATGTTTTTATTTCTGAGTAATATCTTGGCTATTCAAGGTTTTTTCTGATTCCATATAAAATGAAGTATTATTTTTTCGAGGTCCTTAAAATATGACAATGGAGCTTTAATAGGAATTGCATTAAAATTGTATATTGCTTTGGGCAGTATGGATATTTTAACAATGTTGATTCTTCCCAGCCATGAGCATGGTATGTTTTTCCATTTGTTGGCATGTTCAGCTATTTCTTTTCTTAGAGATTCATAGTTCTCTTTATAAAGATCTTCCACATCCTTTGTTAGATAAACTCCCAAATATTTCATCTTCTTTGGTACTACTGTGAAAGGGATAGAGTCCTTTACTATTTTTTTTCAGCTTACTATATTGGTATATATAAAGGCTACAGATTTATGAGTGTTGATATTGTAGCCTGAGACACTGCTATATTCCTTGATCACTTCTAAAAATTTCATAGTCAAATCCCTGGTATTTTCCAGATATACAATCATATCGTCTGCAAAGAATGAAAGTTTAATCTCTTCTGATCCTATGTGGATACCCTTGATCACCTTTTCTTCCCTAATTGCCATGGCTAAAACTTCCATTATAATGTTGAAGAGCAGTGGAGACAATGGGCAACCTTGCCTGGTTCCTGATCTAAGTGTAAATGATTTCAATTTAACTCCATTCAATACAATATTGGCTGTGGGTTTGCTGTAGATGGCCTCTATTAGTTTAAGAAATGTCCCTTCTGTACCAATTTTCTTAAGTGTTCTGATCATGAAAGGATGTTAGATATTATCAAAAGCTTTTTTTGCATCAATTGAGAAAATCATATGGTCTTTATTTTTTAATTTGTTTATGTGCTGAATTACATTTATGGATTTACGTATATTGAATCAGCCTTGAGATCCTGGGATAAAGCCCACTTGGTTGTGGTGTATAATTTTTTTGATGTGTTGATGGATTCTGTTTGTTAGGATCCTATTGAATATTTTTGCATCAATATTCATTAATGATATTGGTCTGTAATTTTCTTTTCTTATTGGGTTTTTTCCTGGTTTAGGGATCAAGGTGATACTTGCGTTATAGAATGTGTTGGGTAGTATTACATCTTTTTCTATATTTTGGAAAAGGTTGAGTAATATAGGTACTAGTTCCTCTTTAAATGTTTGGTAGAATTCTGAAGTGAAGCCATCTGGTCCCCAGCTTTTCTTTTTTGGGAGAGTTTCTATAGTTGATGCTATTTCAGAACTTGATATCGGCCTGTTCAACATTTCCACTTCATTCTGGGTAAGTTTAGGAAGGTGGCATGCTTCCAAGTATTGGTCAATTTCCTTCAGATTTTCATATTTCTGAGAGGGAAGTTTCTTGTAATATTCGTTAAGGATGTTTTGAATTTCTGAGGGGTCTGTTGTTATTTCGTCTTTACCATTTCTGATTAATGAAATTAGAGATTTTACTCCTTTTTTTGCTGATTATGTTAGCCAAAGGTTTATCTATTTTATTGACCTTTTCAAAGAACCAACTTTTTGTTTTATTGATCTGTTGTATAATTCTTTTGTTTTCAATTTTATTTAATTCTGCCCTGATTTTGGTTATTTCTTTTCTTCTGCTGGGTTTGGGGATGGAATTTTCTTCCTTTTCCAGTTGCTTTAGGTGCCCCATTAACCATTAACTTGTTAACTTCCTCTCTTTCCGTTCTCTTGAGGAAGGCTTGCAGTGCTATAAATTTCCTTCTTAGTACTGCCTTTGCAGTATCCCAGAGGTTCTGATAATTCGTATCTTCATTGTCGTTTTGTTGCAAAAATTTGGTCATTTCTCTCTTAGTCTATGACCCATCTATCATTCAGCATAAGGTTATTTAGCTTCCATGTTTTTGTTTGGGTATGCAGATTCCTGTTATTGTTGAGTTCAATTTTTATTCTATGGTGGTCTGAGAAGATGGAAGGAATAATTTCTATTCTTTTAAATTTGCTGAGGTTAGACTTATTACCTAAGATGTGATCAATTTTGGAGTATGTTCCATGGGCTGATGAGAAGAATGTGTATTCAATTTTATTAGGATGAAATGTTCTGTAGATGTCTGTTAAATCTCGATGTTGAATGGTTAAGTTTAAATCTAGAATTTTTTTACTTAGCTTCTCATTGAAGGATCTATCTAACACTGCTAAAGGAGTATTAAAATCTCCAACTACTATGGAGCTGGACAAAATCAAGGTACTCGTGTCTATCTAGGTTTTCTTATAAATTGAGGTGCATTCTGGTTGGGTGCATAAATATTAATAATTGAAATCTCATCATATTATTACCTTTAACAAATATAGGCAGCACCTGTGGCTCATTGAGTAGGGTGCTGGCCCCATATAATGAACGTGGTGGGTTCAAACCCAGCCTCAGCCCAAACTGCAAAACAGAAAAATAGACAGGCATTGTGGCAGGCACCTGTAGTCCCAGCTACTCGGGAGGCTGACGCAAGAGAATCGCCTAAGTCCAGGAGTTGGAGGTTGCTGTGAGCTGTGTGATGCCATGGCACTCTACTGAGGGCAATAAAGTGAGACTCTATCTCTACAAAACAAACAAACAAACAAAAAACAAATGTGAAATGCTCATCCTTATTCTTCCTTAGTTTTTTTTTTTAAAAGCCTATTGTATCTGTGAATAAGATTGCAACACCTACTTTTTTCTGTTTTGCATTTGCCTGGAATATAGATGACCATCTCTTCACCTTGAGTCTATATTTACCTTTTAAGGTAAAGTGAAATTCTTGTATACGGCAGATATCTGGCCTGAATTTTTTTATTCAGTCAGCCAACCTATGCCTCTTTAGAGGACAATTTAAACCATTCACATTAATTGAAAATAATGATAAATCTGTAGAAAATATAGTGGATATTTTTAATCGTTTTGTCACTGTGGAAGTTGGAATTTGGTAAGAAGTTTCTGGATGAGAAAACTTTTATGGTGGAGGATTATGCTGGTCATTATGCAAGATAGGTTTGAGAATATCCTGGAGAGCTGGTTTAGTTATATCAAATTTTTTCAACATGTGGCTGTCATTAAAGTATTTAATTTCTCCCATAAATGAAACTCATTTTAGCTGGATACAGGATCCTGGGTTGAAAGTTATTTTGTTTTAAGAGATTAAAAGTTGATGACCATTCTCTTGTAGCTGTTAATGTTTGATAAGAGAGATCTGCAGTTGTTCTAATATTCTTCCCCTTTTGGTAATGGATTTCTTGCATCTGGTTGCTTTCAGAATATTCTCTTTCATGTTAACTTTAGTGAACTTGATTCTGATGTGCCTGGGGATGTCTTATTTGGGTTGAGTCATGCTGGGATTCTGAAACTGTCTGCTATCTGAATTTCAGAATCTCTTGGCATGTCTGGGACATTCTTTTTCATAATCTCACAAAGAAGAGAGTCTGTGTGTTGTAACGCCATTTCCTTGTTTTCAGGTATCCCTATAAGGCAAATATTGGTTATCTTTGAGTTATCTCAGAGTTGTCTGAGAGAATGAACCGTTTTTGCCTTCCATTTCTCTTCTTCTTTGTAGATTTGGGAACATTTGAAAGCTTTGTCTTTCATATCAGAAATCATCTCTTCTACTTGCTCCATTCTGTTACTGAGGTATTCTAATGTGTTTCTTAGATCTTTAAGGGCTGCAACTTCTTGTGTTAATGTGTCAAAATCCTTGGTAATTTGGTCTTTGTATTCCTTGACTTCTTGAGACAATTTTTGAAATGCTCCCAGAATTTCTAATTCCAACTTTTTCTTTATTTTATTGTTCTTGTTTACAATCCAAATTCTGAATTCGGCTTGGCGCCTGTGGCTCAACAGGCTAAGGTGCTAGCCACGTACACCTGAGCTGGCAGGTTTGAATCCAGCCCGGGCCTGCCAAACAACAATGACGCCTGCAACCAAAAAATGGCCAGGCGTTGTGGTGGGTGCCTGTAGTCCCAGCTACTTGGGAGGCAGAGGCAAGAGACTCACTTGAGCCCAGGAATTGGAGGTTGCTGTGAGCTGTGATGCCACAGCACTCTATCCAGGGTGACAGCTTGAGGCTCTGTCTCGAAAAAATAAAATAAAACAAACCAAATTCTGAATTCAATTTCTGACATCTCAGCCATCTGCATAGGATTGTCATTGTGTCCACCAAAGTGTCCCTCGGGGGGGGGGTTGATCCACTCTGGTTGTTCATGTTTCCAGAGCTTTCCCGCGGATTCCACCCCACGATTATTTTGCACCGTTTGGCTGGATGAGTAGATAAGGATAAGTTGGGTTGGGGGTTCTAGGAGTAGTGATTGACCAGTCCTTTGCCTGAAAGCTGGGCCTGGTATCTGTACATTTTCCTCTAGAGTTTTGCCAAGGACCCGTACAGTGCTATTGCCTTCAAAACCAGGGGCCTTCTTGGTGTGGTGGGGTTAAGTGGCTCTGTCTTATTTTCAGCTGGTCAATAGAGAATCAGTTACTCTGTGTTGGAGTCTGAGCTGTGGAGAAATATCAGCAGTTAGGTCACCACACCCCCCTCCCCCAGACAACAATTGGAAAAGGAAAATCAAACCTTACCACTACCACATACCCAGGGTACCACTTTGGAGAGTCCTCGGGTGATTCACCCAGTTGAAGAGGTCCCAATCAATTGTCCCAGCCAGCACCAGTGTCAAATAAAAAAGTTGAAAAGTCTCTGGCAACTAGATAGCAGGAGTCTCATGGCAGCTCTAGTATAACTCGCTCTGGTGCTCTGTGACCTCAGGAGGGCACCCCCAGCAAGTTATTAGTCTGGGGAGATTGATGTTTCCTTCTGCATCTTGCCTCTTGTCACACCCAGTCTCTGGTAACCCTGCAGAGCTGTGATCCATTTCCCTCCAATGAGCAGATGTTCCAGAGGTTTGTGCATGCCTGGGTCATGGGGGAGAGGGGTCTGGGGCTCCTCAGCCAGTCCACCAGGCTCTGTCACTGTTTGGCAGGGGGAGGTGAGGCCTGACAACCTTGGTACTTGATAGGGGCTGGGGCAATTCACTAAATTCCAACCCTGTCCCTGATTGATTTTGCTGATAGAACAGAACAACTTTGCAGAATTTGTTTCTGTCATGGCTATTTTCCCCTGATCAGATGTTGGGCTGCAAATAGGTCTGACTCAGTCTGTGAGTTCCAGCCCTTTGTCTCAGCTTTCATCCCCTGAGGGCCAGGTGCATCTGACACAGAGTAAAGCAGCCTCTGCCCAGATTTCTCAGCGTGTATATTCTAATCCCCTAGCTCAGCCCCAGATGGTACCACCTCAGGCATACCCTTCACTCTTGAGTTCTGAGCCTCTGCCACAGGTCCACTTTGCCGGTGGCTACTACCAGAGAAGCTGCCAGGCTTCCCCTGGCTGCCCTGAGGGACAGGGAAGACTGGGAGTGTCTCCTCAAAGCATCCCCAGGGGTGTGAGCCCCACTGCCATTGTTTCCCCCTGCTGGGGCTGCTGCTCCATGCCTCAGAGGACCATCTCTCCAGCTCAGTCCTCTCGGCTCACTTTCCTCTCACCACTCCCAAACCAGAAAATTAGCACAGATCAGCAACAGTCCATGCCCCATCCACAACCCTCGAGAAAATGTCCAAGAATCTGGACTCCGCTGGGGAAAACTTCCAGACCTCAGGGTGAGAGTGGAGGGGAGTGCGGGAGTTCAAACTTACTTACACAGCTTTATGCCTGGCAGTAGAGTGTCATGGCACCCTAGTAGGGGAAGGAGGTCTGGTTTTTAGAGGGTCTATCCCATGGGGTAGAGTGGGAGGACGTCGGAACAATGCTCACTTGTTTGTATGGAGGTGTAGAGTATACTGCGAGCCGTTCTCTTGGGGGAGAGGACTTGGCGATGTGTTCTGTACCTTTTGTTTGTATCTTTGGGGTTTCAGGTCACTCCAACAGGGTTGATGTGCATTCTTTGACCTTCTCTTCTGGCTCAGATCTGAACCATTGGCTTTCTTGCTAAATTTCTTTCACTCTCCTTCTGGACCGGAGCCTCTGCAGAAAGCTGGCTACAGACCACCATCTTGGCTCCTCCCTAAAAAAGCAGTTCTATTTGTGTTTTGAAGTGAGTTACTAGACTTTGTAAACCAGATGAATGACATTTAAATTATATTTTGATAGGTCTTTAACCTTGTAGTTATAATAAAAGTCTGTTTAAATTAATTTTTAAATATTTACTTAAACTTCTTAATTGTTCTTACCTTTGTTATGGTAACTACTAATACATTAAAATAGATGAGGTTTTTTTCTGTTCATATTTTAAAATCATCTTTTCTCCTATTTGAGTTGATCTGGGTTTTGAACAGTTAACTGCCCCATCAAGTAAAAGGGAGGAGTGGAGGTGATGCTATTCGGCTGCTTTACATCAGATACAAAAAAATTAATTTTTGATCATTTTCACCTTGAAAACAATCCAACACACATTTTCCACACAGCTCCTTTTAAAAGCTAAGTACTTAATAGTATTCTATGAATAAAATTTGCATGTATGAGTAAAAAACTTCTTTATAATGTAAAATGTGATATTTTCATTGGAAATTACAGCTTAGTAAGTAATTCAAAATGATTCTATATTTTACAACTTCTGGTATGTCTAAAAACAAAAGGAGTGTGAATTCCTCATCACATAGCCTTATATATGCTTTAGCATAATATATCTCTCAATTTTCTTACAAATGATTAAATTAATGTGTGTGTGTATATGTGTGTGTGAAGGTTTTAGGTCAAGAATTGAAGACTCAAATATCAATATCAGACTCAAATATTATTGCTTATCAATTAGTAATACTAATCCAAGATTTACATGTGCACAATTAAAAAGTCTTAATTTTTTGTCAGTTCTATCTGTAACCTAATGATTTTTTAATCAAAAGTAACTTTATATGAAAAATTGAAATGATTGAAGATGGATAAAAGATTTAAATCTAAGGCATGAAACAATAAAAATCATGGAAAAAAACATAGGAAAGACTCTCAAAGATGTCGACTTTCAGTGGCAATCACAACAACAAAAATAAACAATTGGGACTTAATTAAGCTGAAAACCTTTTGCACAGCTAAAGACAATAAGTAAAGCAAATAGCCTTTAGAATAAGAAAAGATATTTGTGTATTTGAATCTTACAAAGGGTTTATAACTAGAATCTACAGAGAACTCAAATTAGTCAACAACAACAACAAAAAAGCAAACAATCCCATCTATCATTGGGCAAGAGAAATTAACAGAGCTTTCTCTGAAGGATACAGATGAATGGCTAACAAACTTTTGAAAAAATGCTCATTGTCCCTAATCATCAGAGAAATGCATATCAAAAAACCACTCTGAGATGTCACCTAATCCCAGTGAGAATAGCCCACATCACAAAGTCCCAAAGCTGCAGATGCTGGAATGGATGTGGAGAGAAGGGAACACTTTCACACTGTTGGTGGGACTGCAAACTAATATAGCTTCTTTGGAAAGAAGTATGGAGGATCTTCAAAGAACCCAAAATAGACCTTCCATTTAATCCACAATCCCATTAATAGGAGAGAAAAAAGTCACTTATACATAAAGAAATTTTCACTAGATTATTTATTGCAGCTAAATGTATAATCACTGAAATGTGGAAACAACCAAAAT
This sequence comes from Arctocebus calabarensis, assembly GCA_963573935.1. Lineage (NCBI taxonomy): Eukaryota > Metazoa > Chordata > Mammalia > Primates > Lorisidae > Arctocebus > Arctocebus calabarensis. The sequence goes on from CAUYON010058307.1 coordinate 8,509, forward strand.
GCCCATCAACTTAGGAATGGATTAATAAACTGTAGTATATGTATATCATGGAATACTATTCAGCCATAAAAGGTGGAGACTTTATATCTTTTGTATTAACCTAGATTGAGCTGAAATGCATTCTTCTTTGTAAAGTAGCACAAGAATGGAAAAGCAAGTATCTAATGAACTTGATGCTAATATGAAGCCAGCATCTGATGTAACATGGGCCCACATAAGAGAAAAACTCAATTCAATTCAAGATGGGGAGAGAAAGAAAGGAGGAGAGAGGAGGAGAGAGGGGCATGGGTGTGCCGACTTAATGGGCACAAGGTAGGGTATATGGTGCATTTTCTGGTGCTGGACACAACGACAACAGAGACTCTTTCTAACAAATACAAATATTGTATCCTCTCATTAATCTGAAATTTTTTTTAAAAAGGAAGAACTGAAATGTATCAATGTTTATGAAATCTAGGATTTCCATTTTTAAATTTGCCAGTAATTAGTGAGGTGTTTTTGGATGTCGTAAATGATAATTTAATAAATATATACATATATGAAATGAAATTATAGGTGAATATTTCGATACTGTTGATAATGGCGATGATAATGGTATTGCCAAAAATCAATGTTGAAGATGACAAGAGTGGTACCATTGATGATAAAACAGCAATGGTGAGTTATGTTACTTTAGTTGTATGTGGTATTTAAAGAGTAGCCCTTTGTAGATCAGCATAATTATTTTCTTCTTTTTATGTTTATAGACAATACAGTTTTAAGACTATTTCTGAAAAGTAAAAAATATAACTTTTGTAAAAAGTCTCTTGGGGAAGCGAAACAATAAATAAGATTATTTGTCCACTTCCACAATTTCATGTGTTTCTTAAACAGTATATAGTCTATAGATTTATTTCCATATCTCCATGCTCCATTATGTGTGTATATACTCTCTGGAGAAGAAATTTTTAGGAGAAAGGATAGATCACAGGAATAGTATGTGTATGTGTGACCAATATTTTGTATATGATGTACCTCCTGGGAGGGATGCTTGACAGATTAATGTTTAAGGAGTGGGTATTGCAGATTATGAAAAGATTCAGGAAAGTTAGTAGCTTATTCAAAGTCATACAACTAGTAAGTGGCAAAGCTAGTCAAATCCAGATTTGTGAGACTGTAAATGCCAGGCTTTTTGAGAATAACACTTTTGAGGCAATAATTATAAAAATCAAAGTTATTTAATAGATTCTCATCTCCTCTGAATTTTAAACTCTCATCTTAAAAGTGCTAACAGCCTACAGATTATTTATCACTTTGTATTTATTTATTTATTTTTGCAGTTTTTGGCCGGGGCTGGGTTTGAACCCTCCACCTCTGGCATATGGGGCCAGCACCCTACTCCTTTGCGCCACAGGTGCCGCCCTTATCACCTTATTATTAAGAATACATTTTATATCAATGATATGCGTATTTTCAAGATAATAGAAATTCACTCCTTTATTATCGATAACTAAATAATAATTTGATCACTTATGATGAATGCATTTATAGATGTGTTATAAAATATGTTCCTATAATTCCCAACAAAATATCCAAAAATAATTTACTCTTTCCTTTTAGTTCAGATGTTTATCATAGAAAACCCCAGGCTGCTCTGAGACCAGGCTCAATTAAGATCCTGTCCTATGAATTCAAATCTTGGTTCTTTTTCTTGCTAGATTATTAAGTTTTGGGTAGTTTTCATAAATTACATAAGGTTTAGGGTTTTTCATCTGTAAAATGGAGCTAATTGTGCCTACTACAAGGATTTTTCTTTTTTTAAGAACAAGCTGGCTGATAGGGATAAAGAACTTTGCATAGTCCATTAAATATAGTAAGGGTTTAGAGAAAGGTTGCTAGTTAGTATTATAAGCAATATCTTTTAAAAGTATTTTTTAATTATTTAGATAATAAGTTAATGGCCAGGCACAGTGGCTCACTCTGTAATCCTAACACTCTGGGAAGCTGAGGCAAGTGGATAGACTGAGCTCATAGGTTTGAGACCACCCTGAGTAAGAGCTAGACTCCGTCTCTAATGAAACAGCTGGGCATTGTGGCCAGCACCAGTGGTCCCAGCTACTCAGGAGACTGAGGCAAGAGAATTGCTTCAGCCTAAGAGTTTGAGGCTGCTGTGAGAAGTGACGTCATGGCACTCTACCGAGGGCAACAAAGTGAGACTCTGTCTCGAAAAAGAAGTGAATGTACCAAATAACCCATTTTCTCAATTTCTAGCAGCAGCCAATCCAAATTCTCCCACTTTAATAGGATATCTCTAATGGTCTCTGGTCAGGGTAAAATTCAATCTATAATAAAATAAGTAACCTTGCAATTCCTTACATTATAAAAATATACAAATATGACTCTCAACCTTGTAAAGCAAGAACCCAAGTTCAAGAGATGATAGCTGATGTCCCCTCAGTTTGTCTGTTCTTTTTTTTTTTTTTTAAGGTGAGGACGTCTTTAAAAATGTTGCCCTGTGATGTACCCCTCCACATGTCTTCCTAAAATGTCTGGGAATTTTACCAAGTAAAGAGCCCTTAGACAGTGAAACTAAAGGGTTCCTGTGCTGTCTCTGCAGAAGAGGTGGGGCATGGGTAGGAGTCAGTACACAGAGTGGAGCTAAAGAACTAGTGAAAGCAAGAACTTGCATCTACACTTAAGGCTAAATTGTTTGCCAAAGTCTTACAAATAGAGAGAAATAGAGCTGCTCTACTTGAACAAGGAGTTACGGGGGCCCGGAACCATGTACACATAGCAATTTTCTCATCTCTAAAGTTAGCCTCCAAGCAGAGTACTCTCAGTAATTTCATAAAATTAACTCTTACCAAAAACTAGATGATAAAAAATTTTGATCATTTAGTTAATCCTATTTCAGTCTCTAGGTCTTCAAAAGACCCATTTTTTTTTCATAAACATTTGACCTTAAAAATAAGATGATGGGCGGCACCCACGGCTCAAGAAGTAGGGTGCCAGCCCCACATACTGGGGGTGATGGGTTCAAGCCTGGCGCCAGCCAAAACTGTAAAAATAAGATGGGGGTTGGGGTGTTATAGATTGTTTTAAAGTTACGTTAGTAACACATCAGCCAAATGAAATAATATGGACTTTGGGTTCTAATTTGAGCAAATTAAAAAAGACTCTTTGGATAAAATCAAGGAAATGAGAATAAAAAATGGCAATTAGATAAAACAGAGAAATTGTTGTTAATTTTGTTAGATCCGGTAATTGCATTATGGTTAATTTTTTAAACTCCTTATCTGTTAGAGATAAATACTGAAGTGTTTATGGAAAAATGCTTTAACATATTCCAAGGTCAAGGTTCCAGGGAAGATAGGGAGGGCGAAATGAATTAACATTGGCAAAGTGTTGCCAATAACACTAACTGCTTAACCTAGGTGATGGGTTCATGGGTGTTTACCTCATTATTCTGTGTTTTTGATATATGTTGGAAATTTTCCATAGTAAAAATCTCACTAATTTAAATTATAGTCCATACGAGAATATTTTCCTGACCTAAATCTGTCTGACCTAGTTGGGATTTGGCAGACATTTTCTACCAAATGTGTAGAAAAATAATCTTAGAGACAGTGAAAGAAACATATTTATCCAAATTGAAAGTGAGTTCAAAATAAAAGTGTTAATAAAATACTCCAACACTTTTAAAATTTTATTTTGTGTTCCTGTCTTAATTCTTTTAAACATACAATGCAATTGCTTATTATGTTTTTCTTGATTTCATTGCTTTTAAACACCAAATTAATTCTCAGCTGCTAGGAAATGTTACTGCCAAATTGCAGATAAGCTGCTGGATTGCAGTTGAATAGATATTTGCTTCTGGAACAATTAAAGAAAATTGAACTATGTTTATAAGATGCTTTCTGCCATGTCTATACATTTAAAATATGTCAAATAGGCAGTTTTGAAATTTTGACAGTAGGCAAATTGGCAAAATATGGAGAGAGGACCAGCTTTAGGGAAGCCCTACAGTGAATATTGTGGATTTAGTCAGTAAACCTCATTTATGGATTGACAGGAACATCACAGGAGAAATTGCTAACAGGAAGATCAATTAGGACTCCAGTTACCTTTTTTGAGTTCAAAGCACACCTAAATTCCAAGAGCTACTAAATCACTGAAATAACTGGATACCCTTGTCAGATCCATGGATTTTTTAAATAACATATTTATGTCCTAATTATTATAAAGTGACAATACATATTAAGATGTTGGCATATGTATTTTCAGAGCTGGAAATGATTTTATTATACTTAGGAGTTGCTAACCTATCACTTCTAGATTTTTTGCTGTAGAGCAGGATGCTTCCAGCATCTGTGGTAGAGTACAGCTTTCACATAGAGATTTTAAAATGATATGTTAGTATAAAGCACCTCATTGTGAATTAGTACTTTACTACTCTGTTCTATAATAACAATAAGTGTATGAAATCTGATATGTAGAAAATAGAAAAGTTTCCAAACCAATGACAAAGTCTTGCTTATCACAACTGAGTATCCCTTATTTGAAAAGCTTAGGACTAGAAGTGTTTTGGATTTCATATTTTTTCAAATTTTTGATATTTGCATATGTATATGTAATAAGTTACACACATATCTCGAAGGTATTTTTTTTTTTTGAGACAAAGTCTCACCATGTCGCCTTCAATTACAGAGTGCTGTGGGTTTCATAGCTCACAGCAACCTCAAACGCTTGAGCTTAAGTGATTCTCTTTCCTCAACCTCCCAAGTAGCTATGACTATAGGCACCCACCACAACGCCTGGCTATTTTTTGTTTGTAGTTGTCATTGTTGTTTGGCAGATCCAGGCTGGGTTCGAACCCATCAGCTGCGGTATATGTGGCTGATGCCCTAGCCACTGAGGTACAGGTGTCGAGCCTCAAAAGTACTTTTATACTTTTTATTAATACATGTTGCCTATCACAGGACATCAGGTGTGGAATTTTCCACTTATGACATAATGTCAACACTCAAAGTTTGGATTTTGAATCATTCAAATTTTGCATTTTCAGATTAAGGGTATTAAACCTACTAACTTTTCCAGTACTAGATGGCATTTTAAAAATAAATATCATATTGATTTCATTTGGTACTGATTTAAAAAGTCTGTAATTCTGACGCTTGTGGGAGTAAATATTCATAATACTCAAACTCTATTTATGTTTTTCCATAAAAAGGAAGTTGTATTTGAATACTTTCTAATCATTTTTAAAAGAGAAAGCCTATAAAATCATTAGATATCCAAGTGGAATAATGATCCCAGAATGCAACCTCATAATTATTTACACAGTAAGTCCTCTCACAGGTCAACATTTACAATATAGATAGCAAAGCGTTCATTGTATATGTTACTGATTTAAAGGGAGGCTGTGGTGGGGCACAGAGACTCATGCCTGTAATCCTAGTGCTTTAGTAGGCTGACACAGGAGGATCATTTGAGGCTAGGAATTCAATGCCAGCCTAGGCAACATAGAAAGACCCTGAATCTACAAAAAATAAAAAGTTAGCTGGGCATGACGGTATATGCCTATTGGCTCAGCTCCTTGAGAGGCTGAGGCAGAAGAATCACTTGAGCCTAAGAGTTTGAGTTTTCAATGAACAATGATTATGCCACTGCACTTTAACCTGGCTGATAGAGTAAGACCTGTTTCTAAAAAATAAATAAAAGGGAACATTTTTATATGCCTGAAAATTTCTAAAAATTTATCTCAAAATATTTACATGAGATGAAAGTGTAAGGCAAGATTCATGCCAAACTATCCAAACCTTTTGATAGCTTATGTCGCCCCCAGTAATTTTTTATGCTTTCTCATATAATCAAGTGCAGTTCTAAACACATCTTGGATTTGAACCTTCTTTATTTCTGTTCTGTTAGTAGTGTGGGTGCACATGTGCATTTTCATCTATGCTGTGTTGGTGAATAAAATGCAAGCAAAGCAAAATAGAGGTGGTTTCTTACAAAATTTTTAACAGAGTGGTAAACCAGCTGGGTTCCTAATATAGTCATCAAAATAAACCCTAGCATACAATAGAATGTGTGGATTTTGCAAAAGGATTAACAGACACATCTAAAATCAAGCTGAGATCTAATAGGAATATAAAACACTTTTTTGTTTGTGCCAAGACTCCTTTCTGTGTGGAACTATTTCTTTTTGATGGGGTTTTGCTGACCTTGCAATAGAGGGCCCTAGGTGGGAGGGAATAAACAAACACAAAAGTAGAAAGCTCTTTAACCCAGCTCCCTTTTTCTTACCTCAAATGAGAAGCCGATAATTGTATTTTTCTTTTCCACCCAAAAGGATAGATAGAATGTGAAAATGAGTAGACAGATAATTACATGGACATATTGAAGTTGTAACACAAATTAACCTTGATTAAAATAGCTGGCATACTCATCTAACCCGATCAGTTTTATCATTTGTTCTAAAGATGCATGTGTAGAAAACAGATGATGAGAGAGAATATGCTAACATCAAAGGTCAATTAAGTGTTGCCTATCAGTAAATTTCAGATTGAGTTTGTAGCATGTATATTTCAAAAATGAGTTCCTAGTAATGGTAACTAATGTGTATTATAGAGTTCCAAGTGTTTTACAAGTATCAACTTAGGTGTTATTCACAGCAATCTATACCTGGAAGATTAGGTATTTTTGTTATTTCTGTTTTACAGATGAGGAAACTAAAGTAGGGAAAGGTAAAGTAACTTTCCCACGTGGTGCATCCTGGATACAGTGCGAGAAATTCTGATTGTAGAGCCGGAATCCCTGAATCCCTGACTCTTCAGTAGGCAGTTCTATGCAACATCCTCATATCACAGGGCATTTCAGACACACACATTGCTTATTTGAAGACATTAGTCCTCTTGATTCTTCTAAGGTATAGGTGCCGACAGTCTTTCGGTTGTCTCATCCTTGCTTCCACATAGCAAAGAAGACTTCTCATTTTTGTTCCCTGATGCCGTAATTATATGACTCCATCCATCTGACTACAAGAACTATCGATTCCCAGAGAGACCTACGTGTTTCTCTCCATCAAATTTCATCCCTTTTACTCAAAACATGTTGAAATCAGATCACAGACTCTTAGAAATTGTAACTGTTCACAACCTGCCACAAAAGAGGCTACATCAGTTCCATTAACCGTGTCTCAGTCTGATTATAAATTTTTCCCTTTCCATACAAGCATGCCATTGGGACACTCTAAGAATTATTCCCTTTTGGGGAAAAAACTGACAAAACCAAAATTGAAATCCTCTTTATTTGCATAAATTCGATTTTCATTTTTAATTCAATAACTTCAGTCTCGATCACTGAATTATAGTAATTATGTCCATATTTGTTTTATTATCCTCATTTAAAGTTAATTAATTGCTACATCAGTGAACCTCTATACAATGTACTAGCTAGTTACTTCAATGCCACAAAAATTAAATGTGACTTCTTAACATTTCTGGTTTGCTTAGGCAATGTTTTAAAAAATATGTATCTATTCACCTGTTAATGAAGGCAAAAGCAGATTTTATTCAGTATTACCAAGGTAGGTGCAGGAAATATTGTGAAGAGTTTTGTAAGGGTGAGAAATATTGAGCTCAATTTTCAATACAATAAAGAAAAGAGGAATTTATAGCCAAGGACTAGGATAGAAGTCAGTAGATGGAAAATTACTAGGAGAAAACAGCAGGGGTAAGTGTGATTCTGGCTACAGCGACCTAATAGGACTCTTGTAGGCAAGCCAGGAAGATCAGACATCGCCTAGGGCAACAGTCCCCACATTTTTTGACACCAGAGATCAGTTTCTTTTTTTTTTGGCTGGAATTGAATCTACCACCTCCGGCATATGGGGCCGGCACCCTACCCCTTTGAGCCACAGGCACCGCCAGAGACCAGTTTCTTGAAAGAGAGTTTTTCCACAGAATGGGAGGGGTTGGGGTGATTATGATATGAATCTGAAAACAATTGATTTATTATAATCTCTGTGCAGTAAAACCCCTATGCTAATGACTTCCCAACACAAGGTCACCGCCTCAGTGGAATTAGATTCTCACAAGAGCGCACAACCTAGCTCCCTGGCATGTACAGTTTTCAGTAGGGTTCCCAGTTGAGGATCTAATGCTGCCACTGTTCTGCCAGGAGGGGGCGATGTGAACAATGGGGAGCCTCTGTAAATACAGATGCAGCTTTGCTCGCTCACCTGCCACTCACCTACTCTGCAGCCTGGGTCCTAGTGATACCGGAATTTCAGGTTCTTGGTCTCCGTGATTTGAAGAATAAACCCTCGGACCACAGATCAGTGGTAAGACAGAATTTATTTACAGAAAAGAATACAAAAAACACTGAAGCTCCTGGTAGAGAGAGAGAGAACTCAAGTGGGGAGAAAAGCTCTCTCCGTTTCTCTCCAGGTCTTTCCGCATCTCCCCACTTAGGCTCTTAGTCTGGGGGTGTAGATAGGTTGCATGGGTTCCTTGGCCGGGAAATGAATGAACACAGTTCCTTCCACCAGGGCAAAGTGAATGAATGTGTCAATGAATGAACACAGTCCCTTCCGCCAGGGCAAAGTGAATGAATGTATCAATGAATGAACACAGTTCCTTCCTCGGGGCAAGGTGAATGAATGTATCAATGAATGAACACAGTTCCTTCTACCAGGGCAAAGTGAATGAATGTGTCAATGAATGAACACAGTCCCTTCCGCCAGGGCAAAGTGAATGAATGTAT
>CAUYON010058308.1:0-13048 GCA_963573935.1 Arctocebus calabarensis
GCATCACAGCTCACAGCAACCTCCAGTTCCTGGGCTCAAGCGAGTCTCTTGCCTCTGCCTCCCAAGTAGCTGGGACTACAGGCGCCCGCCACAACGCCCGGCCATTTTTTGGTTGCAGCCATCATTGTTGTTTGGCGGGCCTGGGCTGGATTCAAACCCGCCAGCTCAGGTGTACGTGGCTGGCGCCTTAGCCCGTTGAGCCACAGGCGCTGAGCCGGCTTGTTATGTCTTAAAAACATAACTGGAGATACTAAGAGCACAGCATGACATCATGAATTTAAAATAACAGTCATCCCTAAATTTATCAATAATTTATTCTGAGTACTTGGATAACAAGGGATTTTAGTTTCCTTTTAGTACTTTTATGTATTTTCTGCATTTCCTATAATTAATTTTAAAATCATAAGTTGACAATAAATGTGTCACTGAATGTATAAAATATTCTACTCTCAAAATGCAGTCAAGAAAAATCAAAGAAATGTAATAAATAAAAATTCTTCACTGAATTAACTACCTTTCAACCATGTTTTTGCAAAAGCCAATGATTCCGACACGGATGTTTTCAGAGGTGTATAAGAGTGAACAAGAGAACTCATGCATTAATGTACTAACATAATTTGAAATTTATTTGGTGATGGAATCAGGTTAAATCCCCAGGACCACCTTCTAAAGCACTGTCAGACTGGCCAAAATGAAGCAGGGAAATCTGAATGTTCATCATTGTTTCTATATTTTTCACTAGACCTTTTTTTTTTTGGTGAGATGACATTCATTATATAAGTCTCCACTCTTGAAATATATTTTTGGAAACCACTTGACTTTAAAGTAACACACCTAAACACAGTCATTGAACAGGTCCAACATTTATCTATATATCTTTAGTGGGGCACTTAAGCAAAAGGCAGAATATTTAAAAGTCAAATTCAAGTCAGTCATTTAGGACTGTGGTTCCTGCCCCCAGGCTACTGACCACTACAGGTCCACAGCCTGTGACAAGGCAGGACCCAGAGCCCCATCTACCCCCACCCCACCCTGGCCCTGTCCAAGCAAAAATTGTATTCCATGAAATTTAGGGACTGGGCCACACAGAGAGAGAGATGACTGAGCAAAGTAGCCTCATCTGTACCCACAGCTTGTCAGCTGTGCCCATCACTCACATTGCCACCTGAGTTCTGCCTCGGTGGAAAATTGTCTTTCGTGAAACCCATCCCTGGTGCCAAAATGGTTAGGGATGGCTGGTTTAAGGTACTTAAGTGGCAGCAGAGGAGGAACCAGGCCTCTTTGGATAAGTGTGTAGCTAAGTGATGAAGTAACTTTACAGGGCAATGCATCGTGCATCTTGTAATGGTCAAAGTGGAAAAGGGTGCAAACTCTTAGCTGCCTCGGGTCAGATCATGACTTAGCAAATCAATTCTTTTTTTTTTTTTGCAGTTTTTGGCCGGGGCTGGGTTTGAACCCATTACTTCTGGTAAATGGGGCTGGCGCCCTACTCCTATGAGCCACAGGTGCTGCCCAGCAAACCAATTCTTTAAAGTCGCTGCCTTTTGGAATCAGATAATCTGACGAAACATGAAGCAATGGAAAATTTGTCTACTTTTGGAACAAAAGGCATTTCCAATGCTCCACAAAAGAATCTAAAACTACGTTAAGTTTGCTGCTCTGGAAAATCCCGATGTGGTATTGTTTTTTGAGAAAGGCCATGATGACGTCTTCCTTATGAAGTTCCCATCTTTAGAAGAGAATGCACAGGCCCTGGTGTAATGTGAGATGCAGTGGAACCGTCATCGGTGTCAGCATGAAGAAATCTGTCTACTCAGTTATTTTCTAGCTGGGTGACTTTGGACAAATAACCCCCTGCTTCAGTTAAATAATTCTTAAAAATTAAGTAATATTTATCTACTAATTCAATGACTGGTTGAAAACCTCATATACAATACAGATTTGCGTGAAGAGCTTCATAAACTACAAATGACACACAAATGTAAGAAAAAAAATCAGTATGTGTGCAATCAAGTAACTAAGATACAAAAATTTCTCAGGAGAAATAACTTGAAATTAATCCACCGTCAGATAATGGCACCGTAAAAATCTAAGAAGATGTTGCTTCGCACTCTCCTGAATTCACTGACCAATTCTCAAACAAACGTGTTGTGACTGAACTATTATCTAACAGTGGTTCTCAACCTTCCTGATGCTGCGACCTTTTCACACAGTTCCTCATGTTGTGGTGACCTCCAACCATAAAATTATTTTCGTTGCTACTTCATAATTGTAATTTTGCTACTGTTATGAATCGTAATGTAAATATCTGATATGCAGGATGGTCTTAGGTGATCCCTGTGACAGGGTCGTTCGGCCCCCAAAGGGGTCGCGACCCACAGGTTGAGAACTGCTGACCTAGTCTATGTCCATCGGCAGGTTATTTTTGAAACAAACTTTTCTATAGTGGATAATAAAAAACATAGCCTTGTGCATTTGCCTACCTGATTGAGCTTCCTCTCAGAAAAGTGGTCTTTGTAGCAATCCATTGTGAGCTCGTGCCCAGAGCCCTATCTGGTAAGGATGAAGTAAAATCTCATACCCTCGAAGCCTGACGCTCCCGCCTTCCTGAAAAGCTAACGCTCAAGTCTACTCAGGGCTTTGAAGCACAACCACAGCTGAGAAGCAGGTGGGTGGCTAGGATGCTTTCTCCACGCAGACCAGATCTGCTGGAAGCACACTCAACATCAGTGAAGGACTGGAACAGCTGAGACTAATGTTTAAAGAAATGCTGGGCCTCCCCCCCAGTTTACATTCTGCCAACATTTAGAGTGGAGACAATGCCCCAGTATCAGTCCCTGTTGGTCAAACCTCGGCTCCTGTGTGCTCCTGCAGACTCCCCCAGCCTTCCACTACCCCAGGGGTTTTCAAACTTTTTTTTATCTCACGGCACACTACAACCTATAAACTTCCACAGCACACTTAAATTAGGGTGATCCAAAAAAAAGAGGAAAAAAATATATTTACTGTGCTTCGAACTTCTTTCAAAAATAATTTAGGATCTTTAAAGTTTTCGTGGCACACCTAAGATCTCTCAAGGCCCAGCGGTGTGCTGCAGCACCCTGACCTGACTCCCGCCCACAGGGTGCCTTCCCCCCAAACCCTTCCTCTGGGTACCGCAAGACCTGATTGAGGCAAATACGCACCCCGCGTTCCGCTTCCTTCCATTGCGTTACTGTTGAGCCTGATGGGAAACACCCTAGCTCTCCATCAATTAACTTCCGTCCCGTTTGTCCCTAAATCAGGCTGTGGCCTGGAGGGTTGGCTCATTTTGGATGCATGGCCTCAGCTATTTTAAACCTCCGTTTAACTCAAATATCTTACCTGATGATTATTTCCTTCACTTCAGGTGGGAACCTGTATCTTCTAATTTACTGAGAAGTAAGACTGGGCAGAGTAACTCCTCGTCACCTCCTGTCCCTCCCGGGAAGGCAATTCCAGCCCTTCACATCAAAGGCCTGTCCCTCCCCACAAGGCCAGTTCTTCCAACCTGCTGTCTGAAGACACTGAAAATGAGGAAATCGACAGATGGTCATTGGAGTGTCACGAGTGAGAGGTGGTGGAGGCTAGAACGGTAACTATGGGGGTGTTAATGTGTCCCCCGCAGCCTCCCTCTACCGCACAGCTGATCTGGGACATGCACGTTCCACTAGCCCAGGTGTGCCTGCTCTTCATAACTGGTACCCGACGAGAAAGGAGGGAACTCCGTGACACAGTGTTCCCCCGTCTCAGGGCTGGACACAACCCTCATTTTCTTTTTCTTGCAGTTTTTGGCCGGGGCTGGGTTTGAACCCGCCACCTCCAGCATATGGGGCCGGCGCCCTACCCCTTTGAGCCACAGGTGCTGCCCACAACCCTCATTTTCTAGGCCCAACCAGGCTCGCAGACCAGCCTGGACGGAGACCACATTCTCTGGCCCAAAGCAGGCTCGTCAAACCCAACCGGACCTCTAAGCTGCTGCTCCCAGAGCTGCGAACACACCCTAAGGGAGACCACTTCCTACACAGGGACAGTTTGAAAATTAACTTCTGCCCCTAACCCCCTGGTGCTGAGTGGTTATGCTAGTCCATCTCCCCAACCTCCCCTGCCCACCCACAAGATGAAAACAGCGGTTCTAAAGCCCTGGACAGAGGCCCGGATGGACGGCCCGCTCAGGAACCACCGTCTTCGGCTCCTGGAAGGCTCTGTCCTTCTTTCTACTCATAGCTATCAATAAAATCTATCCTGCCACTTACTGGCAGTGATCCGTGCACTCATTCTTGGAATGTCTGAGACCAAGGAGCTGGCAGAGAGAGAGACTTGGGCTGCAGCGTCGTGCTTCTACTACAGAAAAAGATGGCTGGGAAGCCGTAGAAAGGAGAAAGCAGGGTGGAGCAATGAACCCTAACACTGGCTGCAGAAGGTGACCTCATAGGACGTGGGGAAAAAAATGTCTATTTGTATTTACACTTCATCTAAAAGAGGAAATTAAGCTTCACTGACACAGATTGACACTGCTGCCATCTCTCCCCTGACATCCACAGCATTTGGGTCCTCTCATTGTCCATATCTGAGGGACCTAAGGGCAGGGTGGATGTCCCATCGGAGCCGAAGTCAAAGGGTTTGCCCTTAGCACGTCAGCACACTAAGGTTTATCTCCAGCAAGTTGGGTGTATGCAGATTTTTGTTGTCTCTTTTTTCACTAAAGAATCTTTACAAAAAATGGCCTCAGCAAATCTCTGCAAATATCCATGGATTTAAGGCACTCGTAATGCAGGAAACAAATAAACAAGAAAATGGCAGAGACAACACTTCTCTCCCTAGAACAAATCCCTCATCAGCCAAATCAAGAGTTAAACCAGAGCTCATCCAATTTGCAAAAACGTGGCCAAAAATGCTGTCAAGATATGGATATACACCAATGTTATTAAGATAAATCGCTCTTTCTTTTTTGGGGGGGGGGCAGTGTTTGGCGGGGACTAGGTTTGAACCCGCCACCTCCAGTATATGGGGCCAGCGCCCTACTCCTTTGAGCCACAGGCGCTGCCTAAGATAAATCTCATTTTAAGAGTATGGTGAGCATTGAGAAATTAATGGTAAAAAATACATGCAAATATGGCAGCGCCTGTGGCTCAGTGGGTAGGGCACCGGCCCCATATACTGAGGGTGTTGGATTCAAACCTGGCCCCGGCTGAACTGCAACAAAAAGGTAGCTGGGCGTTGTGGCGGGCTCCTGTGATCCCAGCTACTCGGGAGGCTGAGATAAGAGAATCGCCTAAGCCCAGAGGTTGTTGTGGGCTGTGAAGCCATGGCACTCTACCAACGGCGACCAAGTGAGACTTTGTCTCTCTAAAAAAAAAAAAAAAAAAAAAATGCAAATAATATGTTGGAAGAAATTAATATACATCGAAGGTGTTTGCTAAAAAAACTTTTACTGATAGGAAAAAAGATGCCAGCAAAGAAATCTGGAGGCAATGGTCATAGAAGTTAGACCCTAAGGCTGTGGGAACTAAATTTCTAGTGTTTGCAGTGGGGCAAAAATAGCTGTACTTTAAGATTAGTAACTTTAAGATTCTAATAAAAGAATGTTTTATTTTTATTTGGGAAAAACTTTTGAAAACTTCTTAATCTCGATTTTATTCTCATCTCCTACGCCGTTTTTAATTTCCAGCAACAGAGTTCTCTAAGAGTGTGAGTAAACTAATACAAAATTCCTTTGAACACACTTCAGTTTACATACAGGGTGGACATAAAGTTTGTGTGCAATTTAAAATAGTTTAAGAAGGTAAACTGGAAGCAGGAGCAAGGATGAAAAATCTCCCATTTTTGTTGTCCTTCACCCTAACTAGGTGAATTTAACATTTAGACATATGAGTAACGTAAAATCAACCCAAGTTGCACAGCTTGGTAGGTTAAGTTAGATATTTTAAATAGTCATACTGTTTCTTGTGCAAACACCTTGTTCTCAACTCTATTCATTTCCAAGTGATTTTGGTGACTGTCAAGTCAATCCCCACCATGAATAAATGGGACTTAGTTAACTAAAGTACTAAAAGACACAGCTTAAGTGGCTTTGCCTTTTTGGGGGGACCCAGGTGTCAGTGTCATCAGACACACAAAGGGAAGTGGCAGCACTTGCAAATGTACTGTTGGGGGTATGAGATCCCCCATTTGAAGAGAAAGGACACATTTCAAAGCACTTAGTCAAAAAGGAGGAGATAGCTGTATCTCGGTTACAACTTCCCTTGTATAGGAAGCAAGTTTTAAAATGATCCAAAAGGGAAACAAGATCCTTTCTCCATCTCCTCCCATCTTTTCATTTCACAGGTCAATTCAGGACAGCCCTGGTGACACTTCGCGAGCCCTTCCACCTGCATCTGAGATTCGGCCAGGCCTACGCACTTCTGCACTCTTGTTACACACAATGCTCCATTATTTTAAAGGAAGGTGGCAGTGCAAGAAAGAAGCAGTTTTCATTTTTAGGACAAAAAAAAAAAGGTCTACTCATGATTCCGCTTCCCTCATGCTTATTAGAATCTCATTCTTTCCAATTAAGATGTTTAGAGTGGAGGTTCATTCTAAGGTCCTATTTTTTTTTTTTTTTTTGAGACAGAGCCTCAAGCTGTCACCCTGGATAGAGTGCTGTGGCATCACAGCTCACAGCAACCTCCAATTCCTAGGCTCAAGCGAGTCTCCTGCCTCCACCTCCCAAGTAGCTGGGACTACAGATGCCCACCACAACACCCGGCCATTTTTTGGTTGCAGCCGTCGTTGTTTGGTGGGCCCTGGGGCTGCATTCGAACCTGCCAGCTCAGGTGTACGTGGCTGGTGCCTTAGCCCGTTGAGCCACAGGCGCTGAGCCTAAGGTCCTATTTTATAAAGAAAAAAAAAAAAAGAGAGAGAGAGAGAAAAAGAAAAGGAAAAGAGAAGGAATGTGGACAAGGCGGGGAAGAAGTGTTCCTGTTCCATTCCCTAAAACTTTTAGGAGGACTCTTCAGAAATCGGCCTTGAGGCTCAGGAGAAAAGGAATGATCAGGCATCAAGTGGGAGTTAGAAAAGCTCCCCAGGAGAACAGTGCTGATAACTGGGAGCAGATCCCTAAGGGTTCTTATATTAAACCACTTATCTTTTTCAAAAAGCTTATTTTACTACTGAAAAAGCAAAATACCTAGTTCTTTAATAGGGATAGCATTCAAAAAGGCTGAGATAAAAATCATTGCCTTAAATTTGTCTTTGAAATGGAAATGTGATCATATGCAGGGGACTAAAGGGGTAAAAACAATTTCCACTGTCTGCTCAGATGGCACCTTCAGAATCGAATGCATCAACTATACAGCCTGTGATCTCACAGGTTAGAATTACCCTTTCCATCCAGGGCTCCCACCTGAGAGCCACGCGGTGACAAAGAAGAAATTATTATTGCTTAAAAAATGGGGCCTAATTTATGCTAATGGAAACTGCAGGCTCTTTAGTGTGGCCTCCATTACAAAGGCCAAGCAGGAAAAACATAATACTGTTTCCTTGAACCTGAACACCGCCACTGCTGCTCGTTAAAATAAATTCACAAAGTTATGCAGAATGTTGGGACTTACTGTGGCCAAAAGGATCTGCTCGCCTTCCAATGCTATCTGCTATTTTCATATTTAGAAAGATTTTACAATTTGGCATTTAAATGCACACAGGCCAGAAGAATATCATTATATCACCTTAATAAAATTAGTCATCCTGTCATACGTCGTCTGCTCTTAGTTCATGATTTTTAGATGAAATTTTATTTGTCTACCCCTTGAATATACGAGGGTCGTCCTGTAGCCTTGGTGCCAACAATGGCTTGCACAGGCTGGTATTTATTAAGCATATTTATAGAATGAGTAGTTAACATGGTTTTAACTCCTTGTTTTTTTATCCCCCCCCATTTAGCCTATTTATTATTAGCAAACATATATACATAATGTTTAGTTAGCAAATAAACAGAAAAAGCTCACTTTAAATAATCAGGTATTCCATATATTCCAGTGAATATGTTTTATTAAATGCATACTAATATCTTTCTGTAGTATGTGAGTATACATAATAAATTAAAATGGATATATTTATTAAATATAGATATAATACCAGAACATGATTATTTCAGATGAGAAATCAAAATAAACCCATTTTTAAGTATCTTTTTGGTCACTCCAAATTGATATTGCTCATAAAAAAATACACTAATTTTCCCTGGGGGGGAAAAAAATTAATTCCGTAGCAATGCAGTTAAGGGACGTGTTTTATTTCATAGCTTTCTGCAAGCAAAATTGCTTTGATACAAAATGAGTTTGATGATACAGGTGCTACTGTCCACTCAAGCAAAAGAAAACCTCACATGTAAATGGATCGCTTCATAATTATATGCTTACAGTATAACAGGTCTAATTCCAGGGTGTGCCTCGTCGAAAGCAATGGCACAGAGAGGCAGCAGGGACTGGGGCATCCGAGTCCTGGCAAGTGCTGGAAGGAACTTCCTGTGAGTTCTCTGTCACATACTGTTTAAGGAAAGAACTGTGTGTGGATGTATTTGTCTTTCTGTCTTGCATCTTTTAGTTTACATGTAAATCATCTCAACATAGGTTCCCTATGGTGTCTTTCGGCCTTTCAGAGTTTCCATCCAAAGACCGTGGCGTGGTGAGGTATTCCGACGGTGAGCGGTGGGTGTAGTGCGGTGACTGGCAGAGGGTGGTGACTTACCTGCAGGCACGGTAACGGACTGTGTGTGCAGAAATGTTAGTTCATGGGAAACTCTTTCTTCCCCCTCACAATGAGACTGAAACCCCAGACTATCTGACAAGAAAATTATACAGATAAAATAAAAAGACAAATACACAGATAAGGCCATCTGCAGAATTTTAAACTCGCCTCCTGCAATATTTCACAAGAATTTCTACATCGTATTTTACATGGTTCACACTTAAATAATAAATGCTCGAGGACGAATCCTGGCGGGACCAATTGCACTATCTCTTTGAGGACTTGTCCAATCTGCTGGCAGGTGATTTCCTCTGCGGCGTGGGGATTTTGGAAGGCTTGGCTGTGGATGGCCGAGAACCTGCTCGGGGCGTAGGTCTGTGTGTCTGGGGGACAGTCTCCACGTCTGAGCACACGGACTGGATTTCTGAAATGTCAAAGTCTGACGCGTCGCTGCCTCGGCGGCTGCTGGCCCTGCTGCCAGCTTTGCTTCCAGCCCGACTGCCCGGCCGGCTGGGAGTCTTCTTGGAATCTGAGGAGAGAAGGAAAGATGGGACATCCTTAAGTTTGGCTCCATCTCTGGCTGATTTTTGAAATCTGATGCTACCTTTAACCACAGCTGTTTCCCCGACACCTGGTAGGAACTTGGAAAATACTTGAAACTGGTGGCCTTTCCCGTTTCGTAAAGATAAGAAGGCTTACTCTAAGTAGGTATCATCCAGGAAAGGCTAGGTGGACATACAAAAGGTAGGGCTCATCCCACGTAAAACGGGATTCCATTTATTACAAACAGACGTAGGGAATATATCCATCATTTAAGATTATGCTTTTGAAAGTTTAGCCTGTACACCCAAGGATGTGTATAGCACAATCAAGGAACAGTACAGGCGAACCTTGCTAAATGCAGAATACAAATGTCTTCATATAGTAACAGAGAAATTGCCAGGAAGGCTATGTTAATCAGTTTGATGAAAATAGTTCAGATTGTATATGAAATCAGCACATTGTACCCCTTGACTGCACTATTGTACACAGCTATGATTTAATGATAAAGGTAATAAAAAAGAAATCAAGGAGCAAACTTTTAGATACAAATCTTGCCTGTGAACAGGTAACTCCAAGAATGTAAGAATTTGGAATATAATACCTGAACTTTAAAGAAGCTTCACGCATGCTGAGCTTGGAACTCAGGGATTTGTAAGTCAACTTATTCTATGCAGAAATGTGAAAGACTCAGTATGGCTGAGTTTTTCCAATCATCTAAAACATGTACCCAGGCGATCTTCAAGCAGACGAAAGAACCAACACCTTCCTGCTTGCAGGGGTGGAGTACTGTAGTATTTTTTCTTCTGTTCTACAGTAATTCTTTCATCTTTCTTCAGTACTTTCCAAAAGGAATTCTTTTAGCACTTGCTACCATGACTCATTTATCCCCTACCTTTGCTGAAGGACAGGGGCTATAAGTCAGCTTAAAAGAATGCAACAGTGTCAATTGGTAATTTCTTCCCCAATGAGGGGGGAAAAAAAAAAAGAGACTTTAATCTTCAGATGATTGTGCTGCAAAAGTCATTAAAAAAAAAAAATACTCACCAGCAAATTGTGTTCGGACTCTGGCAGCTGCCGTTGTTATCAAGCCACTGTCCTCCCCAGAATGGAAGCTTTTCCCTGATAAATATCCCGGAAGTCGAAGCTTGCTTCCTTGTATTGGCGTTCCCTGTGTTTAACCAGTGACAAGACATTTCAAGATACTGATCCTGGGCCACGGTCTTCCACCAATGCCACTTTTTTATAAATGGGTGCACACCCCCTTGCTAGACCTCTTCAGAATCCACGGGGGAGAAACTTTTCAATTAAACAGGGCATGAGGCTCTCACTTGCTTTTCTCCCCTAATTTCTTGTTCTAAGAATTCAAAGGAAACTTTCTAAAGAACATTAATTCATGGTTGAAGAGGAAACACAGAATGGAAAATCCCCCAATTGAGTGCAAAAGTGACGACCAGGAACAAAAGACAAACTAAGCCGTGAGTACGTTAGTATCTTTTAGACGGTCAGTGACTATTACAGAGTTAACAGAGTTTTGCCAAAACGATGGCGACTGCATGGGGTAGAGCGGGGCAATGAAGAATTGCGCTGGGATATTCTGCTGCCTCCCAGTGCTTTTAAGGAACGAGGCAGAAATCAACAGAGACAGAATGACAAGTAACTAAAAAATGCCTGGAGAGCCATGATTTAAATAAACTTAACTGTACGAAGAAAAAAAAGAGGAATGTTTTATGACTTTGCACCATGTTACTTCACTTCTTGGCTCTTACCACCTTCTATATACAAGTCTTTACACACACGATACATAGGCAACATTTGGGGACAATTGTTTTTAAATCCTTATAAGGAGTTTGTAAAGAATGTCTAAAGTAAACGTAACTATGAGATTTTATGATAAAGCTAGAATCACTGTATTTTTTTTCCAGATCACTACAACATTTTGAAAATTCTCCCCAAATTAAAAAAAATAACTAAATCTCTTAAGGAATATAAGTGATGCAATATTCCTCAAAGAACACAAAGCCAGGGATCTATTTGGAGGAAATGAATCTATACAAATTATGTACGTATTTTTTAACAACTGATTTTCCCTTTATTAGATAAGCTTAAAATGTTTAATAAAGCACATGGAAGACCTTTTGATACATCAGAATTAAATTTATTAGTATTAATATCCCTTATCTATATATTAGTATGCATACTGTACATATACTTAGGTATAGTATTTGTATGTGATTTGTATACAAAGACTGCTCAAGCTTTCAAAATACTTTCACACCCATAACCACAATAATCCTCACATTCACCTATTCATATCCTTTCTATAAATGTGAAAAATTAGGGCCAGAGGAGGAGAGTGATTTGCCCAAGATTAGACAATGCTGAATTTAATCTAGTTAAATCCCTAATTTAGAATCTCAACAATCCATGAAGGGGCGAGAACACACAAATTCTGAAGCATATCACTCAAAGAAGCATTACCCTCTCAAACCTGCCTTGAAGGTTTTGATTTTATCGTCATGACTCTTTCATAGAAACATACTATTATTACGTTTGGTTTATGGGTTTTCATTTTATGAGGTTTTCCCAAATGAAACGTAGTTTTCCTTTAGTCAAAATAACATGCTTTATCTTTAATTCGGAGGCGTTTCTACTATTTAAAAAATTGAACTAACACAGCCACATAGCCCTAAACATTTAAAAAAAATGATAAAATGTCACCTGAGTTTCTTTAAGCCTTTCTCAGTTTTTGTCATGCTAACTCTGTAAGAAATGACAGAAGTCTCTAGCGGTATCACCACTTGGTGGGAAGGGGTGGGAATGAGGGGCTGGGGGGACTGAGAAAGAAATAAGGAAATGCTAGAGTCAATCCCAATTCTCCCACTTATTAGCAACATGATTTCTGTGGAGTCATGAAGGTTAGGAACTGTTCTTTGCCTGCCATTCACTGTTGACATAAGGATTAGGTAATAGATAAGAATGTGTTTTGAAAAGCATGAAGGGTTGTTTAAAGTTATTATATTTTAATCAAGGCTCCCGGCCACTAAGTGACATTCTTGATCATTAAGATGAAAATAACTCCTTCATTTCAAGAAATGGTTATTTATGGATTTTTTTTCACCCTAATGACTATAATTCAAATCAAATATGTGGTATTTATTTGTTGACTATATTCGTCATTTCACAGAGAAGTTTCCTAAAAAGATACACAGTTGACTTTCAACTGAATATAATTGATCTATGAATTAATCTTGGGTAAATTTTGTCTCATCTAAATATCTTAGCCCCATACAGCACGCAGCGTTAGAAAGCTAGAGCATGCATAGGTGATATTAGTTATTAAAATCTACAAAAGATACATTTCTTTTTGAAAACGATGTATGACTTCGCTGATCTAAGCTCACCTCACTGGTAACAGAGAGCTTCTGTCACACCCACCCGGCGTGTTCCGGTAGAAATGAATGTAACTGTAAATCAGAGGGACCCTCCCACAGAGAACACCTGATTTTGGTTTGGGATGCTCTTGGAAATGACACCGCCTATCTTCCTCCCATCCAAAGGGATTTCCTGTCCAAATTATGTCCGGTAGCAAAAGCATACCATAGCTTTAAAATAAATTTAAATGCGTACAACCGCCTATATTTTACTCTCCCAAGAGATAAAAGCAGAATTAAGTATGAATGAGAAGCAAAAACTAAAGGTGGTATGGAGCCCACAGGTGTGACTATGTCAAGGTGACACTGTTCAAAAAACCGTCAACTAT
>CAUYON010058309.1:0-15422 GCA_963573935.1 Arctocebus calabarensis
AATAAGTGCTTCTGACCTGACGCTGTTCTACCTTTGCCTATTACTAAATACACTAATCAGATTTATGTTTTCCAGAAATGTCATCAAGCCACACACAATAAAGATGGTTCCAGTCCATGAACCCCTGTATCACTCTCCTCTGGAAACCCCAACTGCCCCCTTCTATCATCGTCCGATTCAGCAGGAAGCAGTTAGATTGAGTCTTTACCCCTTTTCCCTAACAGCAGTTGGAGTTTCTACTCAGAGAGGGAGAATTGATGCAGGACAATTGGCTCCCTGTATTCATTTGTTTCCTGGCCAAGGAACCCATACACCTATATATACCCTGAGACTAAAGGCCTAAAGGAGGAGATGGGGAAAGACCGGGAGAGAAACGAAGAGAGCTTCTCTCTCCCCACTAGAATTCTCTCCCTCTACCAGGAGCTTTAGTGTTTTCTGTATTCTTTTCTGTAAATAAATTTTGCCTTACCACTAGGGAGTGGGGGGGAATAATGTAATGAAGAATAATAAAATACATGTTAAAAGAAAAAAATTTTTTATTAGTTCAGAACATTTATTCTAACTCAGTGGCAAATAAAGTACATTGTCACTAAAGTGAAAAAAAAAATGGTTTTGCACCTTCCAGGGCATGAACATTACACAGTTCTTTACAATACAGATTGCAGGGTGCCCTCTTTTTTGAATATTATAATACTTTAAATGTAAACTAGAACATATATAGTACTCAATTTGAAATTCAGAATTACTTTTTATGACATTCCAAATTTTAATTTTTGTCCCTTTCTAATTTATAAATTATTTATTATTAGTCTCCCTGAATGTTGACCTAGTTTCCTATTATTGCATAAACTATAAGATATATATATTGGTACACACATCAATAGGTAATTTCTCAAAAACCAAGGGTGCAATTATGATGCTTCCATTTTCCCACTTCAAGAAGATGCTTTCTGTCATCAGGCTTTTCTGTCAGATGCTTGAATGGCATTTACAACTATACAAAGAGTTCAAATTGGATCATGTGGCTGTGTAGAAGCTGTCTAGCAGTTTTAGCATAATCACCATGTTGCAGAAAAAAGAATAGTGGGGACTCAGATATAAGTGGGAGAATAGATTCTGAAGCCTGGGAGTATTCTTCATAAGCAGAGGGGAAAAAAAAGCAGAGAACCAATGGGAGGACCTGTTTTTGCATGAGGAAGTTTCTCACAATAAAGCTGTGTAGCTTAGTGACAAAGAGCTTAGTCTCTGGCAATTGAATCCCATTTCTCAGCTAGGTGACCCTGTATAATCTATCTCACCTCACTATGCTTTGTGTTTCTCATGTGACAAGGGGACAGGGGTAAGGCCCTTCTCACAGACTATGGTGAGGATGAAATGTCCCAGCATATGGAAGATACTAAGCGGCATGCCTAAAACTTCAAAAGCGGTAGTTATTGTGACTATTGCTGTTAAAGAGAAGGAACAAGAAGGTTTCAAACACATGAGTGTTTGGCTGAATAGTCCAGTCAGAAATTATATCATTCACCTTTTCCACACCTTTCAGCTGCACTCATAACAAACTTTCATTGTTAACAAGGACTCTCTCCTTGACCAAACTTTAGTCAGGCTCCTCTGAGCCCTTTTCTTTTTTTTTTTTTTTTTTAAGTTTTTATTTTTTTGTGGGTGTAGGTTTCCACATATGTGATCATGTCATTTGCATACAGAGATAATTGTATTGCACACATACATTTTCTTTCTTCCTATATCTTCCTTTCTTTCCTTCCTTTTCAGTCTCATAGCTCACAGCAACCTCCAACTCCTGGGCTCAGGCTATTCTCTTGCGTCGGTCTCCCGAATAGCTGGGACTACAGGCACCCGCCACAACACCCGGCTATCTGCCCAGGCGGGGCCTGAACCTGCCACCTTCGGCATATGGGTCCGGCGCCCTACTCGATGAGGCACAGGCGTTGCCCTCTGAGCCCTTTTCTTAACTAAGAAATGTCCTTGGTCTGCTGAGCCTAGTTTAGCAAAGAGTCCTAATAATCCTAGTTTTAGCAGGACTCTTGCTAAGCTAGTTTAGCAAAAATTCCCCCAAACTCTGATATCCAATGAAGTTCCACATTTCCCACCCCTCATATCTCACCAAATTCCTCTTAGTAATTTCCACCCAAAACTCCTTCACTCTGCCCATTCACTTTAAATCTGCAGCTGTCCTTGCTATATCTAGAGTTAAATTCAATCTCTCCTATGCTGTAATTCTCTTGACTTCTATGTCAACAGTCTTGAACAAAGTCTTCCTTGCCTGTTTAACTCTGTCCAGTGTATGTTTTCTTTGACATTTGGCAAGATAAAACCAACATTCCCTTAAAAGGTATCTGACTGAGATAAAAAGAGAGACGAAGAGAGGAAAGGGGCACCCACCCTCATGCCTGTTCATCTCTTTGTCATTCCAAGTCTTTCTCACCCCCAACATGGTTATCAGTGTCTGGTCAAATGGTTTCAAATGTCAAAGGAGACTGTTATTGAAATTCATACACAGTAAAGTATAATTCATCAACCACCACATTTGAAAGACTTAAAATTGAGAAAACATGGAGTAAGGGGCAAGAATTGAGGCACGGGACCCAAAGAAGAAGAAGAGAGAGTCTGATATGAGGAAAAATGAGACCAGAGAGGGGTCTGCATACTGGAAACACAAACTGACCCATATACTATGTTGTTAAGAGTGATTCCATGATCTAGAACAGAGAAATATTTTTTACTGGGCATTATTTGTCAAGAGTATTTGTCCTTTTATGTATACCTCTCTTTCATTTTAAAAACATAAAATCTCTAGAGTAGTAAGAAAAAAAAAATGACCATCCAATGTCATCCAATACATGACATGACCTTTGTTCAGATTGATGATTCATAAATATTTATGCCTTTGTCATTAATAACATCATTCTTTCTCTTTTCACCTCTTTGGCCTCCCATCCTTCCCAAGCATAGTGAATAGTATTGATTTTATCTTTACCTTTAACTCTGGCCACAGTATTTGCCTAGTAAAAGATTTCTCTCTTCTGCCATGTTATAAGCTGACTGAGAGCTGAAAACAACATTACTGTTTTCATATGTTTAAGCATACTCTCATATTCCATTTTCTGTGGCAATAAAAGAATACTTTAGGGGCAGCACCTCTGGCTCAGTGTATAGGGCACCAGGCCCATATACCAAGGCAGGTGGGTTCAAACCCAGCCCCAGCCAAGCTGCAACAAAAAAATACCCAGGCACTGAGGCAGGTGCCTGTAGTCCCAGCTACTCAGGAGGCTGAGGCAAGAATCTCCTAAGCCCAGGAGTTGGAGGTTGCTGTGAGCTGTGTGACACCATGGCACTCTACTGAGGGCAATAAAGTAAGACTCTGTCTCTATAAAAAAAGAAAAAAACAGAATACTTGAGACTGGGTAATTTATAATAAACAGAAATTTACTTAGATCACAGTTTTAGAGGCCAAGAAGTCCAAGAGCATGTTGTTGGCATCAGTTGAGGGCTTTCAGCCTGTATCATCCCATAACAGGAGGCTGAAGGACAAGAGGTCATGTAACAGGGAGAGAAAACACAAGAGACAGGTTTTGCTTGTGCAATAACTGACCAACTGCCATGATAGCTACTTTCACCCATTCATGAGAGCTCTTCCCTCGTGACTCAGTCACCTCTTATTAGAGCCCACCTCTTAAAACGAATGCATTTGGGATTAAGTTCCCAGCATAAAAATTTGGAGGGAGGACACATTTAAACCATAACATATACTTAATATAGAATCTTGTAGGCATTATGTAATTTTTTTTATTGAATTAAATAATTTATTTTGCAAAATACATATATAACATAGAGGTGAGTTGAATTCCTCCAATACATAAAGCAGAGGTTTGGTCTTCCTCTAATCTGAACAAAACATAGCTTCACTAACATCTCTAGAAATCTTTTCACAGAGTCAGAGTCATTACATTAAAGCACCATATCTTAGATATGGAGCCCAGAAATCTGCATTTTTAAAAAGGTGTCCCCCCTACCTCATGTATTTTTTTCCACATTATAGTTTGCATAATTTTATTATATACTAGAGAAAATATGTGTCAGAAAGAATTAACAGTGGGAGAAGAGGAAGGCAAAAATCAATCAGATGAAGATAGGCAGGGGGTGTTTGGGGAGATTTAGTATAAGGAATTATCTCACTTGATTATGGGACCAAGACGTCTAAGATCCACAGTTTGTGAGCTGGAGACCCAGAAGAGATGATGGTGTAGCTCCAGGAAGAATCTAAAGGCATGAAAACCAGGAGGGTTAGTGGTGTAAGTTCTAGCCTGAGCCCAAGTCTAAAGTCAAGAGAAGACCAAATTCCAAGATTGAATTTCAGTCAGACAGAGAGAAAGAATTCTTTCTTACTCAAGCTTTTATTCCACTTACACTGTCAATGGGTAGATAAGACCCACCCACAGTGGGGAGGGCAGTCTGCTTTACTCATTCTACAGATTCAAGTGTTAGTTGCATCAAGAAACATCTTCCCAGACACAACAGAATAATTTCTAACAAAATATCTGGGCACCCTGTGGTCTAGTCAAGTTGACACATAAATTGACTATCATAAGTGTGATGCCCTTTTTGCCCAGTGCATTCCTTCAGTCTGTAGTGAAATGACAGATTTCTGGGTCCCATATCTAAGATATGGTGCTTTAATGTAATAATTCTGAATGCAGTAAAATCTGTGATCACAAGGTGAGACATACTGGTCGACTCTACAAGGCACAAACAACAATCACCTCTCAAGCAACAGTACCTCTGCTCCTGACAGAGAAGTTTAAAACACATCTATTTTTTTCTGGAGGGTTCTTTTTAGTTTCCTTCTGAAAGTGTCTTATCAGTGTAAAATACAGCTGCAGCAATTTTCCTCAAATTATCACTCAGAAAAGAGAATTCACCTTATATCAAATATAAAGGGATTTCTAAATTTCTTTATTTAGACCCACAAAACACTGTTTGAGGAAGATATATTAACCACAAATGACTTCAGTCAAGTTTACAACACTTACTGAGTCATGCAACATAAAAAGAAAAATAAAAAATAAATTCTTCACCTTTTTCATAAAAAGAAAAATCTCACAGATTTAATAATTGTTCCTTAGACATAGAATCATGATAAGAAGTATTAAATGTTGTTATACATGAACCTTTTAAAAATTTCTTTAGAACACAATTCATAAAAGAGTTACATTGTAGGCATCACCTATACACAACAAAATGAAAAATAAAAGAAAACTGTGCAAACACTTTGTGAGGAATAATGGTGGCCAGGACACAATTTTTATGACAGAGTCAGACACAAAAACACAGTGTTGCATGTCAACTCAGTATTCAAGAGTTAGACCCTAGAAAACTCTTTTAAATGATTCAAAAATGTTGATAAAGACAGATATTAAAGATGAGGAGAAAAAGTCTCCATAACTTTTGTTTTCATGAAGTGGGAAAAAAAATCATTATTTCTAAATTAATGCCATACTCAATTTTACAAAGAAAAACAGCTAATATTTAATGAATGCTTGCTCTGGGCCAGGCTTTTTTCTTAACACCACAATTAATTCATACAATTAATTATACAGAGAGCACTAAATGTCCTGAATTAATAGAAATGGAAGTACAAAGTGTATAGTTATTTCCCAAAGTCATTCCACAGGGATGAAGCAGAGTAGGATTTGAACCCAGACATCTGGATATAGAAGGTACAGAATCACTAAACTTTTATTACCTGGTTATATGTGTTTTTCCAATCTAGTAAAGTAGAGAAGACCTATTTTGCTAATTCCCACAAAAGTACTATGTAGATTATCAGTCCTGAAAGTGTGCATGCATGCACACACCTACACACACACCCACACTCCTGTGGTGAATAATAAATTCAATATTATGTCATTATACTCAATTTTGCTACATGCCTAAAAGGTTACAGATTCCCATCAACCAGATAAAATTTTTTGGATATTTTTATCAGAAAAATAACAGAAAGTAGAATAGGTATATTTTCTTCATGAGGCCTATTGCCCTATTCAATGAAGATATTCTAGTATCAGCTGCTAAGAAAATAATTTTTTATCCACATCATTATAAGAGAAACAGGACAAAAGAATGTACAAAGCTAAGCAAAATTTTACTTCCTGATAATTTATAACATTTTTTTTTGAGACAGAGCCTCAAGCTGTCACCCTGGATAGAGTGCTGTGGCATCACAGCTCAGAGCAACCTCCAATTCTTGGGCTGAAGCGAGTCTCCTGCCTCTGCCTCCCAAGTAGCTGGGACTACAGGCACCCGCCACAACGCCCAGCCATTTTTTGGTTGCAGCCGTCATTGTTGTTTGGCGGCCCAGGCTGGATTCGAACCCACCAGCTTAGGTGTACATGGCTGGCACCTTAGCCGCTTGAGCCACAGGCGCTGAGTTGGAGGTTTCCTTTTGGTTGTTGTTGTAGTTGTCAATGTTTAGTAGGCCTGGGCCAGGTTTGCACCCGCCAGCCCCAGTTCATGTGGCTGGCACCTCAACCACTGAGCTTTAGATGCCAAGCCTACACATAACTTTTTAGAAATGTATTTACTAATAAAAGGCACAGGCTATGGACGGCTCCTGTGGCTCATCAAGTAGGGCGCTGGCCCCATATACCGAAGGTCGCAGGTTCAAACCCGGCCTTGGCCAAACTGCAAAACAGAAAAATAGCCAGGCATTGTGGTGGGCGCCTGTACTCCCAGCTACTTGGGAGGCTGAGGAAAGAGAATTGCCTAAGCCCAGGAGGGCTGTGAGCTGTGTGATGCCACGGCACTCTACTAAGGGCGATAAAGTGAGACTCTTATCTCTACCAAAAAAAAAAAAAAAAAAAGGACCAGGCTGGGAGCCTATAGCTCAATGATTAGAGCACTGGCCCCATGCACTAATAAAAGGCACAGCTGCATGTTTTCCTCTTTTCCTGTTTACTTAGGAGACTAATTTGAAAACTTTTGAGACAAAATTAACTTTCCTTAAAATAATCAGTTCATTATGAATAAACTTTAAGGATAACAATCCAAAAATTAACTTCTTATATTTATTTCCAATTTTGCAATTTACCTTTTAATTTCTTCAATATGAAC
The DNA here is from genome assembly GCA_963573935.1 of Arctocebus calabarensis. Classification (NCBI taxonomy): domain Eukaryota; kingdom Metazoa; phylum Chordata; class Mammalia; order Primates; family Lorisidae; genus Arctocebus; species Arctocebus calabarensis. The sequence continues at coordinate 7,129 of CAUYON010058309.1, forward strand.
CCAAACTAAACCAATGGAGCTATAAAACTTGATTGTTTAAAAACTTATGGCAGGCTCGGTGCCTGTGGCTCAATGGGCTAAGGCGCCAGCCACGTACACCTGAGCTGGCGGGTTTGAATCCAGCCTGGGCCTGCCAAACAACAATGACGGCTGCAACCAAAAAATGGCCGGGCGTTGTGGCGGACGCCTGTAGTCCCAGCTGCTTGGGAGGCGGAGGCAGGAGACTCGCTTGAGCCCAGGAGTTGGAGGTTGCTGTGAGCTGTGATGCCACAGCACTCTATCCAGGGTGACAGCTTAAGGCTCTGTCTCAAAAAATAAAAAAACAAAAAATAAAAACTTATGGCAGGTATCCTTAAGATATTTCTACCTTTGTACTCACAATATTTCTTTTTTTTTCTTTTTTTTTTTTAGGGACAGAGTCTCACTTTATCACCCTCCAACTCCTGGGCTTAGGCAAATCTCTTGCCTCAGCCTCCCAAGTAGCTGGGACTACAGGCACCCACCACAACGCCCGGCTCTTCTTTTTCATTGTTGCAGTTTGGCCAGGGTTGGGTTTGAACCCTCCCCCCTTTGGTATATGGGGCTAGCACCCTACTCACTGAGCCATAAGCACCACCCAAGCATAGATTACTTTAAAAATCTAAAGTTATGGCTCGCCACCCATAGCTCAGTGGTAGGGGCACGGGCCACATGCACCAGGACTGGCTGGCCCAGGTCTGCCAAACAACAACAACTACAACAAAAAAAAATAGCCAGGCATTGGGGTAGGTGCCTGTAATCCCAGCTACTTGGGAGGCTGAGGTAAGAGAATTGCTTAAGCTCAAGAGTTTGAGGTTGCTGTGAGCTGGGACACCACAGCCCTCTACTGAGGGCAACACAGTGAGACTCTGTCTCAAAAAAAAACAAAAAAAACCCACTAAAGTTATAATTCTAATATATGTGTTTACAGGTACAGATAATACCTATAATCATGAAGTTATTTCCAGAGAAGTCTTTAGTCCAAACATATTCCTCTCTATGTGGTCATTTCAAACCACTTCAAAACCTTCGATTTTGAAACTCCTTTAATATACTAAAGAAAAGAAAATCTTTCCTGTAAGTCTTTTCTTTAAAGGACAATGATGTACAAAAAAAGAAATATGATTTACAAAGATGTTTGATAAGTTTGTATTTCCTTCATTAAACAGTCACCTATAAACATACAATAGTCACCTATAAATTCAATTTTACAACACAGTCACCTATATGTAGCAATCATTGAACTCAACAGGAAAAGAGTTTTATCAATGATCAAATCACATCTATGGTTATTTAAGGTTCTAAATCTCTTCAATGTATTTTGTTGCTTTCTTATTATTGATAATGATTGTGGATTGTGATTTTTTTCAAGGAGAGGTTGGAATATTTTTTGGGATAGACAAATATTTTCATTTGTGACTATGTTCATTTATGTAGGAAGATATCACCTCTGTAAGAAAATCAACTTATTGAATTCCCAGAAGACAGAAACTTACTAGTACTTAAGGGCTCACCTATAAACTTTAAAAGCTTCATAATATTATTTTTTTCACAATATTATTTTTTAAATTATATCTTTTAGGGCTTTTAATTTTATTGCTCCCCAAAGTCTTGCCTGATATTAGTGGACATCTTGTTTCCTCTTTTGCCCACAGAGGAAAATAATAGAATAATGTACTGCTTTGAATAAAATAGAATTACTGAATACTGTACAGAATTTTGAAAAAACAGAACTGAATTATATAAGAAGAATGTAGGAAGAATAATACAAAATAAATATATGTAAGAATGTTTAGAGAAAAAATTAACTTTTAAATCAAAAATATAAATTTATGTCAAAATAAGCACAAATTATAATATTAAAGGTTTCAATATATAAAACTATTTTAATGAAAAGTGATACAATGCTTTGATCTGTCAGAAAAAAATATTATGACTATAACTCAAATATCATTTTAATAGGTATAAACGTTGTAATTCACAATAACAAAAAACTCAGAAGTGACTAAAAACTAAGTTTTCTTAGTTTCCATGTTCTTTAAAATTATAAGCATTTATTTGATGAAATTTTATAGTGGAATAAAATAAAACGCATTTTATGTTGCCTTTGATCTATAACTTGTAGCCTTATCTCCCAGGTCAAAGGGTACATTATTCAATTTCACTGTATTTTGTGTAAAACCATTGTAGCGTTGAAGATGACTTTCAGTACAAATGTCACGGTACTTAAAGCTAAACTGGAATCTAGTTTTTCAGAGTCTTAATTAAAATCATAGTTTAAAATGGACAATATTATTTTTATTCTTTCCAGATGAATAGTAACAGAATTTTCACATCTTTTATTCAATCAAGCTTATCAATCTTTCTATGGCTTTTATTTTCTAACACACCAAAACAATTTCAAGAAACAAAATACTTTATGTACCGTCATAAGGAATCATGTCTTCTTTCTTATTTCTCATATACCGTATATATAAGCCTTACTCAAAAATTTGCTACTTGCTTTACAGATTGCTCTAAAGAATGAAGAATGAATAGCATAAACCCACCCAAAAAGCCCTCTGAAGATTTAAGCAGACATAGGAGAATTTTTGCTCAATCAAAAACACAGAAAAAAAAATCTTTCTTAATCAAACAAGGCTAGAAAGATATCAAGGTAAATATTCCACAAAATGTTATGCTGTAAAAACAAATATAGCTTTTAGGGTGGCACCTGTGGCTCATCGAGTAGAGCACCGGCCCCATATGCCGAAGGTGGTGGGGTTCAAACCCAGCCTCGGCCAAACTGCAAAACAGAAAAATAGCCGGGCATTGTGGCAGGTGCCTGTGATCCCAGCTACTTGGGATACTGAGGCAAGAGAATCGCCTAAGCCCAGGAGTTGGAGGCTGCTGTGAGCTGTGTGATGCCACGGCACTCTACCGAGGGCGATAAAGTGAGACTCTGTCTCTACAAACAAAAAAAATAGCTTTTAATACACTATAAAGAGTAATGCACAATAAACACTTGTTGAATAAAGGAGCAATACCACATCCCAAGTGTACTACATAGTACTATATATCACAGGCATAGAACAATAAATGTTGAATGCCATGTCCCAAATATCACTTCATATATTTCCACTTTTTCCAAATTTTTACATATTTGCATAAGTACCTAGAAAAGATGTCATCAAGGGATTTTAAAGTTTGATTTTTTTTGTCTTCTTGCTATGTTGCTTAGGCTGGTCTCTAACTCCTAGCCTCAAGCAAGCCTCCAACGTTAGCCTCCCAAAGTGTTGAGATTACAGGCACAAGCCACCACACCCAGACATGTGTAAAATTTATTTTCTAATATACACGTTAAGTATACCTTATCCAGAATGCTGGGCCAGAGTGTTTCAGATTTGGGTTTTTCCCCCTGGTCTGGAATATTTGCTTTATACCAGTTTCAAATCAGAAAATTTGAAATGCAAAATAATCCAATGACATTTCCTTTGGGTGTCACATTGGAGCTCAAAAAGTTTCCAATTTTAGAGCACTTTGAATTCTGAATTCTTGAATTGGGGATGGTCAACCTACATAAGCACTATATAATCTGGACATAAGTTTGTGAAATAATTCATGTATGCAATATTTGAAATCATTCAGTCAGGCCTTTAAAGAGGATAGCAACATTCAGTCCATTTTAAATTATAAACATCACATTTATATTCACAGAAATGCTAAGTACTTTATGTTACTAATCCAAGTGGGGAAAATATACATTTTGTAATTGCCTTACCATTTCACTCACTTTCTTCTGTAAAGAATATTTAGAAACCTTGAAAAATGAGAGAGAAAATTTCATCAAAATTCTTTAATTATCTACAACAAATTCCTGCTAGTATTAAAATGCTCTAAAATATAGCATTCATTTTCTATGTACCATTGATTTTTAGTGGCGATTTTTAAAAATTTTATTTATAATAATGCTCTTTTTCTTTTTCGAGACAGACCCTCAAGCTGTCGCCCTAGGTAGAGTGCCCTGGCATCACAGCTCACAGCAACCTCCAACTCCTGGGCTCAAGCGATTCTCCTGCCTCCACCTCCCAAGTAGGTGGGACTACATATGCCTGCCACAACGCCCAGCAGCCGTCATGGTTGTTTGGCGGGCCAGAGTTGGATTCAAACCCGCCAGCTCAGGTGTATATGGCTGGTGTCTCAGCTGCTTGAGCCACAGGCGCTGAGCCTATAATAATACTCTTATAACAAAAACAATGTATGTATATTTGTATGTTTATTCAACACATATTTATGGCACCTACTATATTCTAGAGACTTTCCTAGATCCTAGGATACAGCAAGGAAGAAAACAAAGTCCGTGTCCTTAAGAAGCTTTCTTTCTGGGAGGCGCCTGTGGCTCAAAGGAATAGGGCACCAGCCCCATATGCCAGAGGTGGCAGGTTCAAACCCAGCCCTGGCCAAAAACTGCAAAAAAAAAAAAAAAAAAAAAGAAAAGAAAAAAAAGAAGCTTTCTTTCTAGAAATAGCAACTGTTGAGTAAAGATTTGGATAGAAGTAAGGAAGAGCATTTCAGCAAGTTCAGAGACCCTAACATGGAACAATGCCTGGTGTGTTCAAAGAACAGCAAGGAAATCTATATGACTGAAATGGAGTCAACAAGAGAAAGAACAGCAGATGAGATCAGAGAGGAGCAAAGGAAGACAGGGGACTCAAATATTGTAGGTCTTATCATTTGTGATAGGGATTAGGTTTTTACAGTGAATGAGACAGAAAGCTGCTAGAAAGTTCTAAGCACAAATATAACACAGCCCTTGTTTTTTTCTTTTTTTTTTTTAAGAGACAGAGTCTCTCTATGTTGCCCTCAGTAGACTGACATGGCGTCACATCTCACAGCAACCTCCAGCTCTTGGGCTTAGGAGATTCTCTTGCCTCAGCCTCCCGAGTAGCTGGGACTATAGGTGCCCACCACAATGCCCGGCTAGTTTTTGTTACAGTTTGATCAGGGCCAGGTTCAAACCCGCCACCCTCAGTATATGGGGCTGGCACCCTATTCACTGAGCCACAGGCGCTGCCCAACACAACCCTTGTTTTTAAAGGATCACTCTTAATATTACATTACACTAGAAGGAAAAGGGATTGTGGCAGGAAAACCACTTAATTGGCTACTGCAATTAATAAGAGGATGATGGAAAAGGAATAGAGTGTTAGTAGTGGACGTAGTGGTTAGATGTTAGATATACCTCAAAAGGAAAGCTGAAAAAATATGCAACTGGAAAAAAATACCAAGTTAGGAAAGACTAAAAGCTGGACACAGTGGCTTATACCTGGAATCCCAGCTACTAGGGAGGATGAGGTAGGAAGATGGTTTAAGTCCAGGAGCTAGAGGCTGCTGTGAGCTATGATCAGCTATTGCACTCCAGCCTGGGTGACAGTGCAAGAACCTGTCTGTTTAAAAAAAAAAGGGCATGGCGACACCTGTGGCTCAGTGGGGAGGGTGCCAGCCCCATATGCCGGAAGTGGCAGGTTCAAACCCAGCCCCAGCCAAAAAAAAAACAACTGCAAAAAAATAAAAATAAGATTGGTTAACTTTTAAAAACAAAAAAAGTCTCAAGGCCATAGCACAGTGGTTACTCACCAACCACATACACCAAGGCTGGCAGGTTCAAACTCAGCCTGGGCCAGCTAAACAACGACAACTGCAACAAAAAATAGCCTAGCCAGGCGTTGTGGTGGGTGGCTGTAGTCCCAGCTACTTGGGAGGCTGAGGCAAGAGAATCAATTAAGCCCAAGAGTTAGAGGTTGCTGCAAGTTGTGACGCCATGGCACTCTACCGAGGGCAACATGGTGAGACTCTGTGTCTAAAATTAAAAAAAAAGAAAAAAGTCAGTTTTCAGGAAGGGAGAATTTTAAAAACTTGGTTTTAGTTTTAAAGATGTCAAGTCTGAGATGCCTTTTAGATATCCAGCAGAGACACCAAACAGTTGGAGATTAACATTTTAAATTGTTCTGTGTGTAGATCCTATTTTAAAAACATAAGCTTAGATGAGAACATAGTAATTTTTAAGGCATACACAACAAAAGCAAAGTAAAAAGGTAGAGGTCATCTAGAAAACTAAGGAAAAAAAAATGAAACGGCAGAATTCGAAAAATATATAAACATATTCTAATCCTGAATTCACTACCTGCTACCATGAGCCCAAGATAAAAACTAATATATTTAGGACAAATTTACTTAATTATTTTAGACCACCATTCTTCAGAGACATTGTAACCTCTGTATTTTATATTTTATCAATATCAAACAGATTGCATTTCTGACATAGCTGAGTTTGAAAGTAATATAATTATACTGACATGCAAACTTTTTATAGATGCTATGCTTAATATTTTATTTTTTCATTATAAAAATCACATAAAATTGGTTTATAATATCAGATAAAGATATCTTTCTAGTACAAGGGAAAAACTATACTGATACTAAGGTATTAACTATTTAATTTCAATTTGACTAATTGCAATTTCAAAGATATAACACAAATGTTTTCATATTATAGTTATCCCTCATTTTATGGAAAATTATAAGAAAAGTTGACTGAAAAGCATTCAGTCATTTGATTTTACAGCAAATCTCATTTTCCCATTAATCGGATATGTTAATTGGGAATAATGTCTCCCCAAATACTATGATTAAAACATTTTAATCCCTTCCTCTTCTTGAACATTTCAGTCCTAAGTCCATTAGGCTAGGTAGAACAAGGTACGGATCAGTGAAGAAGTGGTGAGGTGAATGTGGCTACAACATCCCCCCCAATCAGAAGATAGATGTAGGGAAATTACATAAAATTACATAAGCATGCCCACAGAGAACAAAGTAACAGGTTTGAATGGGGAAAAGAAGTTTCCCCAGGAGAAGGAGGGAAGTCTGCTACAGGGAATCAGAAGCTAAGTGGAGTAAGGAGGGTGACCCTGGAAAAGGACTACCCAGCTCAAGGTGTTAAAATCCAAACAAGGAAAGAATATTCACATGAGGGAAGAGGGGACAGCAGATTGGCAGATTTGTCACATACAGGGTGATTTATCAAATAATGTATTAACAATTATGAAAGTAACAAAATAATTATGAAAGTGTGATTTCTCAGTGAAAGAGAAGAAAGGTATAAATTTAAGAAAAGGAAATAAACTAAAATGACACTTGTGGTTTGGGACTGTAATTTGTGGTAGTGTGAATTCATGGTTTTCTTTCCTTTTTTTTTAAGACAGAGTCTCACTTCATTGTGTCACCCTTGCTACAATGTCGTGGCGTCACAGCTCACAGCAACACCCAGCTCTTGGGCTTAGGCAATTTTCTTGCCTCAGCCTCTTGAGTAGCTAGAACTACAGGTGCCTACCACAATGCCTGGCTATTTTTTGTTGTTGCAGTTTGGCCGTGGCCAGTTCGAACCCACCACCCGTGGCATATGGGGGCCAGCACTCTACTCACTGAGCCACAGGCGCCACCCATGAATTCATGGTTTTCAATACATAGAGACTGATATATAAATAAACGTAATTATAAATGTGTGTATGTATATAAGTACATACAAATATTCCCTAGCTCTGTCCACTGAGAGGGCCTGGGGGCAGTGGCATCCCAATAGTAGTCAAGTATAATATGCACTTAACACCCAACTTGGCTTCTAGAAACAGAGCCAACATGGATAAATGGCTGGTTCTAGAGCAAGAGTATATAAAGTAAAATGTACAAGTATATTTTATTTTTATCTGAAAGTAGAAAAATGCTGAAAGAATAATGCAGATATGTCAAAAAAAGAAGCCAGCTTAAGTAAATTCCCACTGTCCAGACCAAGAACAATTTGATCAAAATAAATGATAGGGAAAGATTTGAATCTGTTGATAAAATAAGAAATTATGAGTCTAGATTAATATAAGTGAATATAATAAAAGTTTGGTGAAAAATTGGTTATTCACATAATTTCAAAGCATCTCACTACAAAATACAAAAAACAAAAGAGTAACTTTACAGTGGAGAAATCTGTCAGATACTACCTTAGTCAAATTATCAGAGTGCATATCACCAATAAAAAAACAAGCCTTTTGGCTCGCTGAGCACCACCATGGCAGTTGGCAAGAACAAGCGCTTTACAAAAGGCGGCCAAAAGGGAGCCAAGAAGAAAGTGGTTGATCCATTTTCTAAGAAAGATTGGTATGATGTGAAGGCACCTGCTATGTTCAATATAAGAAATATTGGGAAAACACTAGTCACCAGGACTCAAGGAACCAAAATTGCATCTGATG
>CAUYON010058310.1:0-15626 GCA_963573935.1 Arctocebus calabarensis
AACCTTGCCCCTCTGTCACACCCAGTCGGTGGTAACAGTTGTGATCCAGTTTCCTCCAATGAGCAGATGCTCCAGAGGTTTGCGCCTGCCTGGGTCACAGTGAGGTCTGTGGCTCCACAAGCAGTCCGCTACTCCCTGTCACTGTTTGGCAGGGGAAGGTGAGGCCTGACAACCTGAGTACTTAACAGGGGCTGGGGCGATTCACTCAGTTCCAGCCCTATCCCTGATTGATGTTGCTGCTGGAACAGAACAAGTTCACAGAATTTATTTCTGTCAAAGCTATTTTCCGTGATCAGACTGTGGCTGCCAATGTGTTTTACTCAGTCTGTGAGTTCCAGCCCTTTGTCTCAGCTTTCATCCTCTGAGGGCCAGGTTAAGCAAAGCAGCCCCTCCCTGCACTCTGTCCCAGCTGGTACCGCTTCAGGCAAATCCTTCACATGCCTTGGTTGCCGTCTGTTCTGCTGGCACCGGAGAAGCCGCCCGCCTCCTCTGGCCACCCAGAAGACTGGGAGTGTCTCCTCAAAACATCCCCAGGGGTGCAGCTCTCCAGCTATGTTCCCGGAGCTGGTTTCATCTCGTGCCTCAGGAGACCTTCCCACCAGCCAGGTCTTTTGGCTCACTCCCCTCTCACCACTTCGAGCCAGAAAACCAGCACAATTTAACAACAGTCTGCACCCATCTACACCCCTCAAGAAAGTCTCCAAGAATCTGGACTCTGTGGGGAACTGGCCCCCAGACCTCAAGGTGAGAGTGAAGGGGAATACCAGGAATTCCAGCTTGCAGGTAGAGAGTATATACAGTTTTATGCCTGGCTGGAGAGCGCCGTGGCACCCTAGTAGGGGAAGGACATCTGGTTTTTAGAGGGTGTCTCCTGTGGGGTAGAGTGGGAGGACATCCGAACTCTGCTTGCTTGTTTGTATGGAGGTATGGAGTATACTGCAAACCTCTCTCAAGGGGGAGGGGACTCCTGTCCGCTTGGTGATGTGCTCTGTACCTTTTTGTTTGTGTTCTTGGGGTCTCAGGTTGCCCCAGTAGGGTTGATGTGCACTCTTCGACCTTTTCTTTTGGCTCAGATCCAAACCATTGGCTTTCTTGCTGAGTTTCTGTCCTTTAACTCTCCTTCTGGACAGGAACCTCTGCAGAAAGCTGGCTACAGATCGCCATCTTGGCTCCTCCCCAGCTCATTTATTTTTAAGGCTGAATAATATTTTATTGTCTGGATATACCACAGTTTATTTATTCACTCAACTACTAAAGAATACCTTGGTTGCTTCCAAATTTTGCCAATTATGAAAATGTTTTTTATTCAACTTTACCTCTTACCATTGGAATTCCTATAGTTATGTTCTTTTAAAAATCTATGTTTTTATTTTAATTTCTCCTGCTTTCTTTCTTCTCTCTTTAGTGTACCTTTAGTAAATCAGTCTTCATTTTTATTTCTCCCTTATTTATCAATACTTAGCTGAGAACTACAGGTACACCACTTATTACTTAACTAAAGCAAGCTCATAATTCAAGGTAATTGATAAAATACATTTATTTTTTTACTATAGTAATACAAATGTTAATGGTTTTTACTGAAACGTGTTATGCTGACATTTCTTTTACTAGTTGTTAACTCTATGAGAAATGAATATATGGTGATATGAGCTGGTAAAGGATTCTCAAAATTTACTTCCGACAATCCAAACAGCTTATCTTTCCCTCTCCTCATTATTTTCTCCATCAATGAAACATTCTTAGTATTTTATTATTGACTGAATACCTAGTAGCATATCATTTTTTATTCTACTCAAGAGTATATATAAGTAGCTTAGGGATGAAATAATTTCTCTTGTATTTCTGTATTTCCCCTTATTTGATGTATTTTCAGTCATGGAAATGTAGGGAGCTTGTGGATTGGACATGTTCTTAGGTACGAGGATCTCTGCCAGAAACATCTGATGATCCTGCCAAGATTTAAGCACATATCCTTTCGGTTTGATCTGTTCTGAATGGCTTGATTAAACTGATGATAATAAAAGCATGCAAGCGGGAAAAGTTGGCTACAAAGGAACAAAAAGGGCCTTGGACTATTCCACAACACTGCACTCTAAAGGTAATAAAGCACTATCTGTGCAAGGGTATGAGTGTGACTTGTGAATTGTGCTTTCATCAAATGCCATCCATAGTTTAGTAAGAAGGTATTCTTAGACACATCAGAATTCAGGAAATATTCACAAATCATTCTATAATATTTTAGTAATTTCTGATTTATTAAGAGATGGTCAAAACTAAGAACTGAAGAATGGAAAATTTGAAATTAAAATGCAATATAAAAAGATAACTTCCCAATATTTTGAGGATTGAAGGTTTTTTTGTCCCCCAAAGGAAACTCACTCAGTTTGAAGGAATAGGTGGCACTCATGCCCAGAAACACTTAAATTGGAAGTAAATTCTCACATGCTGGCCAGAGAGAGAAGGCCAGGGACTTATTGGCCCTCCTAGCCTAAATGTGCTATCCTCGTTGGGGCAAACATATTTCAGGCTGAGGCTATTTACACATGCTGCAAAGACCAGAGATGCTCCAAACTATTCATATACTCCTGACCACCCCTAAAGCATGTGCATCAAAAATGCCTAATGAAAAACAAAACCTGGAAAGACTTGAAAATAGCCTGAACTTTGAATTCCTTTACAAACAGATCCATCAGCAAGGGACAAAACCTTACTGGCTCAAGATGTTTGTGCACAATCTCTGTCCAGTCTTTGACCACTCAGGGAACATGCACTACTCACAGAAGACTGATTACCTTGAGGGAGGAGAGTTTGACTGGGAGGAGAAAGGGGAGCAGGAGTATTATCCATAAAGGACTTTCAACACTGAGTTGCTAGAAATTTTTTTTAAAAAATCTTATGTGGGCAGTTGTTTATATGAGTTACATGTGTATGAAATTGTACACTTAAGATTTGTGCACTTTACTGCAATTTAAATTTAATTTTAAAAGTCCTTAAATAAAATCAATAGGCAAAATATTTGCAATGTAGAGGATAGCAGAGCATTACTATTAGTAATATACAAATAGACCTTACAAATTTATAAGAAGAGGACAAACAACCCAATAGAAAAATGGGCAAAGATGATGAATAAGCAGTTCCAAAAATGTAAAGGATTTTTCATATATTTAAATTATATGCAAGATATTGCAGTATTACTTATAATAGCAAAAGGCTAAACCTGAACATGTATCAGTTGAAGATTAGTTAAATGAACTATATTTACATCCATATAGTTGATGATCTATTCATATATTGACTGTTTGGGTATCCTTTTTTGTGAAATATCTGTCGGAATCTTTTAAAGATTTTTTTTCCATTTACTTACCCATCTTTTTGTTACTGAATTTTAGAGTTATTTATATAGCCTGGACACAAATCCTTTGACAGATTTATGTAATACAATTTTTTTTTCCTACTCTGTAAGTTGTCTTTTTGCTCTTAATGGTGTCTTTTGATCTCCAAAGTTCTTACTTTTGATATTGTCCAACATATCAAATTGTTTCTTTCATAGTTATCATATTTTATGTCTTATTTAAGAAATTTTAGCTTACTCCAGTCATGAAGATGTTCTTTTCTTTTCTTGAGACAGGGACTCTCTATGTCACTCTCAGTATAGTGCTATGGTGTCAGAGTTCACAGTAACCTCAAACTCTTGGGCTCAAGCGGTTCTCTTGCTTCAGCCTACAGGCACTTGCTACAATGCCCGGCTATTTTTTTGATGCAGTTGTCATTGTTGTTTAGCTGGTCTGGGTCAGGTTCAAACCTGTCACCCTTGGTGCATGTGACTGGCGCTGCAACCACTGTGCTATGGGCACTGAGCCCATGAAGATTTTTTTTTTAAAGTGATAACTTAGAGGCTTTTTAAAATTGTTTTTATTATTAAATCATAGCTGTGTACATTAGTGCGATCAAGGGGCACAATGTGCTGGTTTCATATGCAATCTGAACTATTTTCATCAAACTGATTAACATAGCCTTCATGGCATTTTCTTAGTTAAATGTTCTTATAAAGCTTTTTTCTTTTTTTTTTTTACTTTATCATTTAAATCTTTAATAGAATTGACTTTTGTGTGTAGTATAAAAGAAGGGTTGAGATACTTTTTTGGTATGGCTACCCAAATGGTATTTGTTTATTGAAAATGTCACCATTTTTCCCATTGCACTGTAGTATCACCTTCATCCTAACCGTTATCTATGTGAATCTTTTTCTGAACTGTGTTCTAGCCCATTGGTTGCCTTATTTTAGAATTTGTGTCAGTTCTACTCTGTTTAAATTACTATAGTTTTAAAATAGGTCTAAGACTGGATAGTACCAGTCCTCCATCATTATTTTTACTTAGTATTAACATTGCTCTTCTTGGCTTTTTGCACTTCCATATGGATTTTAAAAGTCAATTTGTCATTTTCAACATTTACAAAACATAGCTTCTACAGTGTTGAAGCTGTAGATTGATAAGGAATGTAGACATCTTAACAATCTGAGACTTCCAAATCATAAGCATGGTATGACTTCATTTATTTTGATCTTCAATTTCTTTCAGTTACAGTTTTTACTTTTTTTTGTATTAAAGTCTAGAAGATATTTCATTCCTAGACTTATTCCTAGGTATTTTTATGTAATTATAACTGGTATCATTTTTAAATTCCCTTTTTCATTTTTTTGTTGCTGGTATTTGATTCAGTTTATTTTTGTATACTGATTTTATATTCAGGGACCTTGCTAAATACGTTTTCTTTTAATTTCACTTTTGCTTCTTTTCTATGATTATGTTGGATGGTCAAAACTAAGAACTGAAGAATGGAAAAATTGAAATTATTGTTTTAAAATGCAATATAAAAAGATAACCCCCAATATTTTGATGACTGAAGGCTTTTTTGTCCTCCAAAGGAAACTCATTCAGTTTGAAGGAGTAAGTGGCTCTCATGCCCAGAAACATTGAAGTAACTTCAATTTCTTTTGTTATTTTATGTCTAAAACACATCTGATGTCAAACATGTAATCACTAAGAGCACAAATATACTTTTATCACTGATATTTAAATTATTTCACTTTTTTGTCTTTTGTGTTTCTGGAGAGTTTGCTCATTTCTACCTAAGAGGTGCTTTTTGTCATCTTTTCACTTTTATCCTATCTAATATCAGCTTAGGAAAAATAATAAGGTATAGGAGACACCATGGTCTTATATAAAGGACTTTAGAGAATGCCTAGTGTTCTCATCCTTGTTTTGTCCCCTCCAAGCTCCTCTGAAATGTCTTTCAGACTAGAATATGAGAGGAATTTAAAACCAGTGTTTCTCAAGTGTTTGGCATAAGAATTACTAGAGGTGCTCGTTAAAGACAAAGATTCTTAGGTCCCTACTGAAATCTACTGAATCAAAATTTTCAAGAAAAAAATGGTTCTTATTGTCATGGAAGTTTAGTTTACATAGGACATATTTAAGATTTCTTTCATTAAGATTCTGATATTATTTGATTCTATGAATACTACACCATTATATTGTCATAATCAAAGGAAGGATTTTATCTAAAGAAAGGAATGTCAAAAAACCAGTGCCAATGCTCTAAAGTTTGGTTTGGGAGTACCTACGAGCACAAATGAAATGCTGCATAGAGTATTATTTCGTCTGTTCTGGCAGATCAGATGCCCTTCTAGAGGAACTAGACCAGAGCAAGCTAAGCAACTGACATAATCAGATCTTCAAGGCATCTGTGCCTCTGCTAGTTGACTGGTAATCTATGACCGTTCTTTTGTTTTGCATCCAGAGTTATTAACCAAACTCAGTCAGAGAAAGCAATGCTTCCTACAGCTTAATCATTAATGCCACAGTCAGAAATGTAGCTGGACTCTTCTTTGGGTAAATGTTAGTAGGAGAGAGTGGAAATGAGAAGTGTAACAGAAGCTATGGTCAAAGTCTGAGTTAAAGTTTAGAGAGGAAAAAGTAGAGTTTATCCTGACCTTCTTTGTCAATAAATTATTCAAAGAAGCAACGTAAGAATTTTGTGAGGGATGAGTCACAGGTTTTCCCTCTTACATTCTCAAATAAAATAATCTTTGTGATTTTGCCTCGGTGGTCATTCTTTTCCCTAATCCTAACCTAATAGCTGTCCCTGTTTTGGCTGACAGCTAGAGGAGCTCCATGCTCTTTTATTCTTCTACCTCTTTCCCTTAGCAAATATAATCCAGCATAAATCTATCATCATCACATTTGTTTTTGTTCCTCTTCTGATAAAGACTAATTATAATCTAGAATCATTAGGGAGTTCAATACTGGAAATTAAGGAAAATAATATTTGCAACAGTATCTAGGAAATAATTGGTTCTTAATTTTCACTCAAATTAAATTTTATTTTTTAATGAAAGAATGGATTCATCTTGAAGTGAGAAATGACTTTAATAAAAGAGAAGAATGAGTCCCACATGTATATCACAAATCCTTTTCTCTCATTTCATTAACCCTACATTTAATTGCTTAGGATACTTCCAGCTGAACATTATAATATTGAAAACCAAATCACCTTCATGAAAACCAAGTCATCTCATGATACTTTTTCAAATTCCTTTGTTAATACATTTTCATTTCCCTGCATTCCTACATCTCATTGACATAATCCCCAGACCTGGATAATGACCCACAGCATTACTGACACCAATCTCTACCTTTTCCAGCTCTCATGGCATAATGAAGATTCCAGATTTGCCACTTACTGGCCATGTAACTTTGAACAAATTATTTAATCTCTTGGAACATTAGTTTCTGTACAGTGGAGCTAGTAATAAGAATTAAAATAATATATATGTGTGTGTGTTACGTATACACAAACATGTAATTCATATACATATACTAACATATACACACACAAAATAGTCAATAAATCACAGCTATTATTACCTTAAAATCAGTCTTTTAGTCTATGCTCAAGGCATCATATTCTTAACTATCTTTTACTTGTTATTTGCAAAGATAATCTTTCTTAGACTGATTTTCTTACCAATTC
Organism: Arctocebus calabarensis; assembly: GCA_963573935.1. Classification (NCBI taxonomy): domain Eukaryota; kingdom Metazoa; phylum Chordata; class Mammalia; order Primates; family Lorisidae; genus Arctocebus; species Arctocebus calabarensis. Next base: position 7,036 of record CAUYON010058310.1, read on the forward strand.
TCTAGCATTGTCTCATTCTATCTTTGACATGTTCTCACTTCCCCGTGCTCTACCTTTTACACAATCGTTCTTTTGAACCATAGCTTCCTGTTTTGCTCTGGATCAGGCAGCTACTGAAGCTGACACCCACAGGGTTAAACCCAGTTGCTGAAGCCACCCCTTTCCCCCTCCCAGTCCCCCTTTTCACAGTATCCTGGCAGCTGTCCTAACTGCCTACTGAAGCCAAATGCTTGAGGAGAGAGAGAGTAAGGAGCCAGCCATGAATCCCTTCCAGAAAAATGAGTCCAAGGAAACTTTTTTTTCACCTGTCTCCACTGAAGAGGTACCACATCGACCTCCCAGCACTCCAAAGAAGCCATCTCCGGTGAGTTCTCAGACGCAGTTCTGCTTCTGACAGGAACAGCTTTGCTCTTTTGGCTCTATTCCCTGGCCTCTGGAGCTTCAGGCTGAGTTGTATTAAGACATAAAAACTATTCTCTCTTGACATTAAAATTCACCTGAAACCAAATCTGAACAATGACTTCTTTTACTTAAGAGAAAAAGCAACAGGAAGAGGTAGTCAAAGTTCTTCATTTCGCATCTAGGGCTTTGCTGTATTTCATTACACATTCTGAATTTCCCTAGGGTGGGGAGTTAGCAATCTGAATGTCCAGGGAAACTTGGCAAGCATTCCTGTCTGGAGAACTGTGTGTGATTGTTTTTTCTTTACCAATATAAAAACTCAATCCTTAGATCCCCCTGTGTGAAGAGCCTTCTGCTGGACACCAAGCAGTATTTCAGAATAGATCTAATCTCTGTTACTATGTGTTCCCAGTTTACAGAGGGAGATAGAACAAAGAAACAAGAAGTAATAATAATGGTTTGCATTATATACTTGTTAAAGCACTTCTAGATCCATTATCTGATTCAGTCCTTATAGTGAAATCCTGTAAATGGAGAAGACATAGTAATAATAGCCAATATTTACCAAATTCTGACTATGGAACAAAAGATTGTATTAGGCTGAGGCATAGAGACAAGTACAGCAACATAGCCAGTATCTATGTTAACACAACCAGTGACAGTGTTGTATAGATAGTGGCAGTATGTTAACCAAACACTAGATTGCATAACTCCTAAGCTATGAGCTTGGAAAGTGAAAAGCCCAGTTTATTGTCTTCCAAACAAGTTATTGTCACATATTAGCATATATTAATGTTTGGGTGGGTTGTTTATAAATATCCATATGGATAAAAGAATGATATGGAAGTTTATTATTATATCTATTTATATAGTTTGTTATATCTCTTCTGGTCCGAAAGATTTTAAGGCTGTTTACTTATGAAATAAGAGGCAATGTAAATCTCATGATAAGATTTGACTGTGCCAAGGACAGATATCGCCATTCCCCTCTCTTAGCTGAGCTATTGTAATGTGTAGGAATTTGAAATAAAAACATAACATGCCCTATATTCTGACTGATACAGTGCATCAAAGCATAGTCCTTTTAATGTCCAGTAGGATTATCATGAAAATATTATAGGATCTTGTTAGTAGGAAGAGCAGACATTTAATTATACAGGATTTAAGAACTCTCTGCCCGAGTCCACGTGATCAATCAGTTTACCTTTAGGAGTCTCTACACATGTTGGGCTCTGTGGCTGACTCTAGTAGCCTCTGAAACAAAAAGCCATCATATTGCCAGGATTCCTGCCAGCATGGCAAACAGGGCAGGAGGAGACAAAAAGGAGCCAGTCCTCATAACAGAGCTAAGCAGACACTGACATTTGCTTGGATATCAGGTACTCCATAGGATAATTTTTCATTCTATTCCAGAAAGTAAGTATGATTATTCTTTCATCCATATCCCTAGGCTTTTCATTTAGTACAGTGGTTCTTAACCTTCCTAATGCTGTGATCCTTTAATACAGTTCCTCTGGGTCATGATCCACAGGTTGAGAACCATTGATTTAGTAGTTGTGGGAAGAGCATGTCCTGGTATTTAGAATCAAGGAATGTCTGAGCAATATCATAAAAGATAAATGACGAACAAAGTAATCTTAATATTAACTTCTGTTACTCCTAAATGAGCACTATAAGCACTTTTAGTGTGATATTATAGCTGTTTCATGAAGTGTAGACCCTTCATGAAAGACCCTTCTTGGTGATATAGAAGACCATTGCCCCATATTACCTAACATGGCATTTAAAATAGGTGAATTTTTCAGTTGTGGAGCAATCTAGTGGTGAAATAGGGAAAAACAGCATGCTTACACTATTGTCTTTTTCTCACATAGATAATCTGTGTCTCTAACTACCCAACTAACTTGAAAAATGAATTTTTCAGCTGTGGAGCAATCTTGTGATGAAATAAGGAAGAACAGCTCATGCTTAAACTATTGCCTTTTTCTTGTATAGAAATCGGTGGCTCCAACTACTGTGATAAATGAATTTTTCAAATAGGAAAAACAACTCATGCTTGAACTATTGCTTTTTCTTGCATAGAAAATCTGTGGCTCCAACTACCCACTGAGCATTGCCTTCATTGTGGTGAATGAATTTTGCGAGCGCTTTTCCTATTATGGCATGAAAGGTAATTTTGCGTCCCAGAGTCCTATTTTTCTCTACTCATTGTCACCCCATATTTGTAACAACCTGGTCTCTTGATATGCACTGTTTTCCCTTATCCATTCTTTCCACCTCGGTGCAATTTGGTCCTTTTCTTTGGCCAAGACTTCCAATAAATGTCTGATAGGATTTTACCTAATAACTCATACAGGCCAAAATCAGAACACAGCCTGTGAGAATATAATAGCCAGGATAGTGGTGCACATCTGTACCCCAAGCTACTTGGGGGGTTGAGGTAGGATTGCTTACACCCAGGAGTTTATAGCTGTAATGTGGTTATGATCCCATCAGTACATAGCCACTGTACACCCGCCTGGGCAACATGGTGAGACCCTATTTCTAAGAAAAAAAAAAGCATGTAAGTGAGAAAGCTCTCATCATCTGAGTTCTACTCTCCATCCCTTATATCTGTGAACTATATTGTTACTGAGAAGGAGAGAGAAGGAAGGGATATTTAGAAACATCATGTTATCTTCACCATTGGCCTAAGTGATGCTACGGGTTGCCATAGACTGAAGTGAAGAGTATTATACACTGTTGGATTATACATTCAACATACCCTCATTCACTACCACAACTCCCATGGGCCCTGCTTCTACTGCATGGTAATCACCCCTTAGTCATTTTGCCTATGGTATTGCTGAAGGCTGGATCACCTTCAAGTATCAGAGATTAAATATACTTTTCCATAAGTCACTTTAACATACCTATCTTTTTATTTTCCAACTTTAGCGGTGCTGACCCTGTATTTCCTGTATTTCCTGCATTGGAGTGAAGATACGTCCACATCTATATATCACGCCTTCAGCAGTCTCTGTTATTTCACTCCCATTCTGGGAGCAGCCATTGCTGACTCATGGTTGGGAAAATTCAAGTAAGGAAGATGGGAGGTCACATCCCCATAAATCTCACAGGTTAATTGTGCAAAATGTTATCACTTCTGGCTTCTTGCACCAAAGTAAGAACATACTTATGTCATCCGTGACAAATAAGAAAGTCTACTTCTTTTCATTATTAGTTTTTCCATTTTTTAATATCTTTTTCTATAAGAGGTATTTTCCCCCTTAAATCTAATTTTAATCTTCCATTGTATAATTTAAGATCAAATCATGTTCTGATCTCAATGGAGATAGAGAGACCTTTATGTAGCTTTTTGACATTTTCTCCTTCTCTCTCCAGATTGAGTCATCCCAATTCCTTCAGTATCTTCTCATAAATTCTTCTTTTCAGCTCTTTTTCCTTCCCAAGAATATAATATATATCATCATGGATTAGACTAATGGTTCATTCAGTTCAATATCTTTTAAGTCACTGAAAGTAGCACTAAGAGACATATTGGAGTATCATGTTATAGTTGTCCCCTATAACATTATCTTCATAGGCTAGAAATGGATCTTGGATACCCATTGCCCAGTTATTTTCTATGGACTTATCATCTATGGATTTGTCTAAATTATCATTTCTTTAATGTTGCCTTACTGCATGACTTCTTATAGCATTTAACCTACTAATATGCACTGTGAAACCACCACAAGAAGGTTGTAGAATATATTGTTTTCCAAACTAGTCTATCCATGATATTTTTTTTTTCCAGGGCATTTTATGGATCTAATGTTTCAAGGAATCTTCTTTAGTAAACAGTGCTTTATATCTTGCTTTGGTCTGTATGTATTTATTGTTCTAGAAAAGTGTTTAATAAGCATCTAACATATAAGACCTTTATTACTTCAATATTCCCCTTTTTTGCCTTCAAATTCTCCCTCAGAGCCAGTCCTTTTCCTACACCTACAAGCAGATGCACATTTCCTTCTTTCTTTCTTTCTTTCTTTTTTTTTTTTAAGACAAGAGTCTCATTACGTCACCCTTGGTAGAGTGCTGGGGTGTCACAGCTCACAGCAACCTCAAACTCTTGGGCTTAAGCAATTCTATTGTCTCAGCCTCCCAAGTATCTGGGACTGCAGGCATTCACCACAATGCCTGGCTATTTTTTGTTTTGTCATTGTGTTTAGCTAGCCCAGGCTGGGTTTGAACCTCCCAGCCTTGGTGTATGCGGCTGGCCCTATAACCACTGTGCTACAGGCACTGAGCCCAGATGCCAATTTCTAACAGCTTCAAAAAGCAAACAAAACTATTCTTGGCCCTTCTTCTCCTATCTTGCTTCTATCTCCATTACCCCCCAAATTTAAAAAGAAATATCTGTGTGAGTTACCTTTCTTTCTCACTCTTCATTATTACTTCTTATGGTGGAGTAATATAATGCAATGCAATAGAATCCGAATAAATTCAGTTTAAGTTTATCCAATTTAATTCAGTAAATGTATATTTACACTTTCTATTTGTCTAAAGAACCGTGTGGGATAAGGAGATGAATTACACAAAATGCCTATTTTGCATTGTTTACATTCAAATAGCTTTAAAACAGAGTAGACTGCAGTAAGTACAATAAGATATGGTATAAATCATCCTTTTCTCCTTAAATTACTCCTTAAGGCCACCAAAAATAATTTCTTTTTTCTTTTTTTTTGAAAAGTAAATTTATTTCAGGTTAATGTGAGGGTTCAAACAACAGGTCAAAATATTTGATTTAGCTAGGTAGAGTCCCTCTTGTGGTTATATCCCTCACAAAAAAGGTGTGCCAGACACTCCCACCCCATACCCATTCAGTGAGAGCACTCTAACACCCTTCCCTCCCTTGGTATTCCTCCCCCCAGTATGGATTCATATTAGTACTGAGTACATTAAATAATTGCTTTTCCATTCTTGTGATGCTTTACTAAGAAAAATGTGTTTCAGCTCCTTTCAGGATATTACAAAAGGTGTAAAGTCACCATCTTTTCTATGACCAAATAGTATTCCATGGTGTGCATGTACGACAATTTGTTAATCCATTCCTGAGTTGATGGGCATTTAGGTTGTTTCTATGTCTTGGCAATTGTAAATTGAGCTGTGATAAACAATCTAGAGCACATGTCCTTATGATAAAATTATTTTTTTTCTTCTGGGTAGATGTCTAGTAGTGGGATTGCAGAGTCAAATGGGAGATCTAATTTGAGTTCTTTGGAGAATTCTCCATACTTCTTTCCAAAGAGATGATATTCATTTGCAGTCCTCCCAGCAGTCTAAAAGTATTACCCTCTCTCCATATCTATGCCAGCATCTGCAGCTTTGGGACTTTGTACTAAGGGCTGTTCTCCCCGGGTTAAGGTGATATCTTAGGATAGTTTTGATTTGCATTTCTCTGATGATTAGATCGATGAGCATTTTTTCATATGTTTGTTAGCCATTCATCTGTCTTCCTTAGAAAAAGTTCCATTCATATTTCTTGCCTAGTGATAGAAGGGATTGTTGGCTCTTTTTTTTTGTTGATTAATTTGAGTTCTCTGTAGATTCTAGTTATCAAGCCTTTGTTCGATTTGTAATATGCAAAGATCTTCTCATGATAATTTCTTTTGTTAACAAATTCCAGTAGTCTTTTATAAATTCTTATTCCTTTTGAACTTGTTTTAACATTTCAGTCTGTTTATTACTCCTGTGTTCTTGAAACTTCCTGGCCTTCTCTAACACTGTATTTTCTTACTCTCTTCCTCTTACATTTTTTTTTTTTTTTGAGACAGAGCCTCAAGCTGTCACCCTGGATAGAGTGCTGTGGCATCACAGCTCACAGCAACCTCCAATTCCTGGGCTCAAGCGAGTCTCTTGTCTCCGCCTCCCAAGTAGCTGGGACTACAGGTGCCCACTACAACGCCCGGCTATTTTTTGGTTGCAGCTGTCATTGTTGTTTGGCGGGCCCGGGCTGGATTTGAACCCACCAACTCAGGTGTTCCTTAGCTGGTTGAGCCACAGGCGCCGAGCCCCTCTTACATTTTTGTATTTTTCTTTATCTGGCTCCTCTTTTGTCTCTTGTTTACTTCACTCTTTCCTGAGTATAAACATCCCCCCCAAGTTATAACTTTCTCTCTCACCTCTTTCTCCAAAGTCTCCCTTAGCAATGCTCTGGTGTTGATATTAGCTATATGCAGATAGCTCCTAAAACTCTGTTATAACCTCATTCAAACACCAGCATAACTGCATATGGACAAGGTGCATTCACCTTCTAGATGTTCCACTTTGTCCTACTTCCCAAATCTGTTCTTTTTCCTAGCTTTTCTACATTCCCATATTCAATCAATATCAAATTCTACAATATCTCTCACATTTATCTTTTTTAAACATTAAATCCACTGCCATCAATTGCCAACACCCTAATTTTAGTTTGCTTTGTCTCTAAATTGAGATATTAAAAAGGACATCTAAAATGTTTTTTTTGCTGCTGCCTGCATCTTTTTTCCTAAAAATGAGCATATATATTACCACCAGATTAATCTTTCTAAGAGAAATCTGGTCACACTACTACTCAGCTCAAAAATTTCTGGTAACTAAATCACTGTCTACTAGTCTTACTTCAACTTTTCTTTCTTGCTGTTGTCATACTTACTGTCTTTTAAGAATGGTTACTGGAGAAAAATTGAATACTATATTAATATCTCCCTAATAATATCTAGTTTCATCTCTTTTCCATGTTTGTTTGCTCTGTTGCTACTTCATGGAATCCTCTTCCTCCCAATCCCTTGCTCGAATTCTTAAAGACTCAGCTCAAGAACCTCCTGTGCTATGGAATGAATAGCCTCTGCATCCTTGACTTTTAACACTAGCCAGGAGTAATCCAGAGTTCTCTGTAGTCTTTTTTTCCCTCTTCATATGATATTTGCCAAACTCTATCTTATTGTAATTATTCTCATATGAATATGATATCTAGAGGACAAAGTCATTTGTATTTTTATCCATAGTATCTAAAACAGTGTCTGGTATACATAGCAGGCCCACAATAAATGTTTTAATTAATACATTTATTTACCCTCAGACACTCAAATATAGACACAAGACTAAAGGTTGGGAAAAACAGGCTCAAGGATGACTTTTACATTTCTGTGGGTATTTTGGTTGCTTTTTAAATAACAAAAGTCTTAAGGGAGCTCTTTTTCTTTTTTATTAAGTCATATATACATAGATTACGAATACATTTATGCCTTTGTGGGATTCAATGTGTTGATTATTTGTACAAATTGGAGTGCTTACATTCTACTAATTAACATAGCTTTCACCTCATTTACTTAATCACAGTGTTAAGACATTTGTGTTCAATACTTGATAGATTTGACTTGTACCCTTGCAATGTGCTCCATAGGTGAGGTCCCACCATTAACCCTCCCTCTATCAAACCACTACCTTCCTTTCCCTCCTTCATCCTGGGCTATAGTTGTGATTCATCTCTCATATGAAAGTGTGAGTGATTATAAATTGGTTTTATAGTAGTACGGAGTACATTGAGATATGTCTTTCAGAAAGGAAATGAGTTAGAAAAAAGGTGGATAACTTGGTCTTCCATAGACACATGCATGTGTATGTTCACACATACAAATTGAATGATAACAGCAATCAAAAGAAATAAGTACTTAAAACTACTCTCCCGCTATACTTTGCTCCTGATTTCCTTAAGTTGGAAAATTAGAAAATGAGCAGGCTCCTCCTTCACTATCTTCTCTAATTTGACCCTACAGCTTTATTTTATTCATTAGGTAGAGGAAAATAAGATAGATTTATGTTTCCAACTCTAAGTTCTTCCCCACTTTTCATGTGTCCTCCTCCTGCATCAGTCTGTGTATGTGTGTGTGGGGGGGTGTCTTTTTCTTCAGGTATTATTATGGGAGTGAAAACCTCAAGCTATCACCCTGGGTAGAGTGCTGTGGCATCACAGCTCACAGCAATATCCAATTCCTGGGCTCAAGTGAGTCTCCTGCCTCTGCCTCCCAAGTAGCTGGGACTACAGGCGCCTGCCACAATGCCTGGCCATTTTTTGGTTGCAGCCGTCATTGTTGTTTGGCGAACCCGGGCTGGATTCGAACCCACCAACTCAGGTGTACATGGCTGGCGCCTTAGCCCACTGA
>CAUYON010058316.1:0-21649 GCA_963573935.1 Arctocebus calabarensis
GCTCCCGCCCAATGCCTGTTTTGCGACCCTGAGGGTGGAGCTTGCCAGGGCAGTTCTCCCACAATGGCTCCACACAGCCCCCACCAAACACTGGCAGCTTCGTTTGGCTTGGTGGCCCAATCTGGGGCCCCAGGCAACACTCAAAAAACCCCCACACTCCTGCCCAGGTTCTCCCAAGGCAGTTCAACCAAGTGCCAAGTCCAAAAGAAACCCAAACGGCTTACAGGCAAGGCCCTTCCAGCCTGCAGTCCCAGTGCTGCCCCACCCACAGCCGCCGACAGGATCAGACCGAATGAACAGAGGCAACCACTTACCCAGTCTCCGCTGCTTTAGCCTTCCTCAGGGTGTCCAGAAGCCTCACGCTGTCTCCCAGAAAGGGAAGTTTCTGGGCACATCCCGCCTGGCAGAGATGCCTGAAGTCCTCTCTCCCCAGTCTCACTGTGCCCAGCCGCAAGGAAGCTGTTACTCGCCCGCCATCTTGCTCCGCCCATCATTTAGGAATTTAAAGTTTAATTAGTCATACCTATGAAAATGATCTTTTACTGCTTTTTAACTTAATATGGCATTTCTTAACTTAGGATTTTCTTGAGTTTAACAATTCCATTTTGCTAATGTACCTTCAGTTTCTACCTGCCCCTTCTCTGAAAATCTGAAACCTGAAGTGCTCCAAAACTTAAAATGCTTGAGCAGTAACGTGGTGCTCACAAAATCTGATGAGGGACACTGAACTGGGAAATATGATGCAGATATTTCAAAATCCAAAAAAATTTGAAATATGAAATACTTCTGTTCTCAAACACTTCAGATGAGGGATGTTTGACCTGCATTCTTCTTCACCACGATAGCAACAGAGAACAGCCGTGAAGCTGCCCCTCTGCCAGTTGTATCTGTCTGTTAGTGTATAAGACTTGGCACTTGTTCTTAAGAAGTGGCATTTTTAATGACATTGGTCCACTCTCCTTAGCAGCCGTTTGAAGTGTTTCACTATCTCTTTGTTCTTAGAGGGGGAGCTAGGACATCTTAGCTTACAGTGTGAATCCAGGCAGTGCTCTGTTACTGTGTCATCAGACAGGGAAAGGATGAAGTTAAATGGTGCCAACCTGTATAGCTGGGTGAGAAATGGGTTAGTACAGCCCTTTCTACTATGTTACTCTGGTGGTTTTTACTAGTCAGCCTATCAAAGTAAGAGAACCACAGAGCAAAAGAGATATTAATATCTTCTTGGGTTTGTGTTTATAATCATGTTTTGGGCTCTCATAGATATCTTCCTTCTTCAAATTCGCTTATTCACTTTTTGTTCATGGAAAATCAATATTTTCATGAGCCATCAATTATTTAATAAGAAATGATCCTGTTTTAAGGAATAACCTTGTTATTTAAGAAGGAGAATGTCTATTTAGAAAAACTAATGTTTAGATGTACATCTCTCTGTATTTTATCTCTGTGTTTTAATTACAGCTTAAACTATTTGAGTGCAAATTTGAAGTAGGAGTTTTGTGGGAAGGGCAAGGAGGAGTTTATGCAACAAAAATTATTTTAGACTCAAAATGGTATTATGATTAAGTAAGTTTTAATGGATCTGAATGTGATATTCGGACTATTGGGATAGAAAGAAAAATCATCATTTACACTTTTCTAATCCACCTTTGGGTACATTATTATGTGTGTGCGAGTATGTGTATATAGGTACATAAAATTTATTTTTTAAAATGTATCCTGAAGACCGGGTGTGGTGGCTCATGTCTACAATCCCAGCACTGAGAGGCTGAGGTGGGTGGATTGACTGAGCTCAGGTGTTTGAGACCAGTTTGTGCAAGAGCGTGATCCCATCTCTAAAATTAGTCAGATGTTGTGGCAGGCGTCTGAAGGCTGAGGCAAGAGAATTGCTTGAGCCCAGGAGTTTGAGGTTGCTGTGAACTATGACGCCACGGCACTCTACCCAGGGTGACAGAGTGAAACTCTGTCTCAAAAATAAACAAACAAAAAAATCCTAAAATTCACATTTTCCACCATTAACTCTTCCCACTGTAAATCTGAATTGGAGAAGTTTGGAAGTCACACCTTATTATGTGCCAGAAATAGAGACAATGATTTATGGGTAGAAGAACCAGAGTTATACTTCATTACCAGGACCCATGTAATTGAATTTTCTAAGTAATAAACAGACATTTACTTTTTTCATAATTGAGTTTCATTGGTAAATACAGAAAATTAATAAATTTTATTCAGTCAAGTAAGAAGTTCCCTTTCCAACCCCATTCATTCCAAGAGCACAGAAGAAGTGTCTGAATGATTTCCCTGAAGCAGAGCAGGAAGGGGGCAGGCAGCACAGTGCGTGACCTTGGTGTTTGCTGAATTCCATCCTTCCCCTGCATCCCAGAGAAACGACATAATGTAGGTTATTATAGCCTATCCTTTTCTTTGTTTGCCGTCTTGTGTTGTTTCAGACTGCCAGCAGCCGAGTGAGCAGCTTCGTCGGTTATAGCTAATTGATGACACATCATTTGGAAGGATTTCTATCCCAGGAGTTTGGGGTTGCCTTGGAGTGATTGGGAGAAGTTAGCTTTTTCATTTGCAACTGTTGGATACACAGCTTAGAATATTACAAGTACCCTGTTCACCTTTTTACTCTTTAATTGCCAGGAATGGAAATTGCATACCAGACTGTAAAAATAGAAAACCAAATAAAACCTTGTATCTGTGTGAAGTAGTTAATGGAATCTGCCCATTTCTCTTTCCTTTCCTTCCTTTCTTTTCTTTTTTGGGGGGTTGGGGTGGGGGAAAGTGCCTTTCTTTGTTGCCCAGGTAGAATACAGTGGCATCATCATAGCTCTCTCCTGGACTCAAGCTGTCCTGCCAACCTTCTGGGTACCGGGGACTAGAGGCATCCACCAGGACTCCAGACTAATTTTTCTATTTTTAGTAGAGACGGGGTTTCACTGTTGCTCAGGCTCATCTTGAGCTCCTGCTTCGTCAGGATCTTCCCGCCTGGGCCTCCCAAAGGGAATCTACTCTTTCCTCCGTGACCCCCATCGGGATTGGGGTCTCCCTAATATGCAGGTTTCTTTCCTGTCCTTCTGAGTGTCCTGGAGCAGGGTTGAATTTATAAGTAGAATGATTATGCATAAGACTTAGGAAACTTAAAGGCAAATAAAATTGAGTGATATGCCTCCCTTCAGCCCCACGCTCCTACAGTTACTTTCTGGCATTTGAAGGGTCAAGCATAAGGACAGCATTGGTGAACCTGCCAGGCCCAGGGGCTTGCTGGCTGCGCAGCGCCTGCCGCAGGCCGCACCGCGTGCCGCGCGCTCACAGCCCCACCCCCTTTCCTTCCAGCCTCTCCGCGGGACTCCCGGCCCAGTCCTGCCTGGCTCCGCCCCCGTCCTGCCTGGCTCCGCCCCTTACCTTCCCAGCTCGTGCAGGTCGCGCTCGTGGCCTGTCACGTGGCACACATCTGCTTCTTTAACAGGTCATCTCTCCTCAGACCCGGGCAGGGACCTTTTGGTGTCCTTCCCTTCCTCTCCCAGCCCCCAGCACAGGAACTGGCCTGTGTGAGTTTGTGGTCGTGCATGTACTTGTTGGTGAATGCGCGAGTAACGGTCCCGTAGCCTCCCCGGGTAACTCCTGCCCACAGGGCAGCTGTCTGGTGTGTTCTGAGGAAGGTGCCTGGGACTGACACCGGGCCAGCCCTGTTTGTCACCTGGTCTTGCTGCCTCAGAGCTCCTGTCCTGTACCCGCTTTCTCCAGGGCTGTGGCAGCACAGTCCTCCCGACAGATGAGGACAGCTCACTAAGCACCCCTGGGGGCGGTGGGGGGGGTGGAGGCCGGATGCTGGGCAGTGCGGGCCCCAGTCTGACCAGGCAGCCCTGTCTCTCCGGGGGGCCTCCCCGTGCCATGCCAGCGCGAAGCAGACGCAGGATGGTGTGAGTCGGGTTCTCCAGCCTGCTACCGTCTCGTCCTGAGCCCCCTTCCAGTAGCTCTGTCACTGCGACATCCGGCTGCACTGGGTGGCCTGAGCGCCGGATGCAGGTCCACTGAGAAGCACCCTCCCGTGTCTGGACTGATGTGTCCCCTGATTGACAGGGCCTGCACCCCGCCGCCTGGTGTGGGGGGACCCCATACACACCGCGGACTGAAGCCACAGCGCTGGGCTCCTCCCTCCCGGGGCCTCTGGTGCTGGCAGCAAGGACTTTGCACGTCTTTCAGTGCTGGTCAAATTCCAAATGAGACCTCATTTGACTTACAGCCCTTCTACTGGGGCATGAACATTGGGATTTCACATCGGTTCAGACACAGTCAGGAAGCCAGTCTTGGAGCTGCCTGTGGGCCGGGCTGAGAACGGTCTCAGTGGTCCTGGGCACCTGCCTCCATGGAGGACTTTTGGAACCTTCCGTGAACCTGGTTATGCTGGAGTTCTCTGAGCTTCGGTTCTTTCTTCCCTGTCTCTGAACCCAGCTTGAATTTTACTGCCTGCTGTGACTTATGACACCACAGCATTCTACCGAGGGTAAAAAAGACTCAATCTCAGAAAAAAGAAAAGTATACAATATACTATTATTAACTATATCAGCAGTCCCTTAGTTACAACCATCTGACATAAAATTCACACTTACAAACAGAGGCTATTGCAGGTAATAGGTAAATGTACCTGTTCCAACTTATTACATAAAAAGTCAACTTAGGAACAAACCTACAGAACCTATCTTATTCGTACAGCAGATGTGTTGGACTTACTTCTCTGTCTAAATGAAATCTCGTTCCCTCTGACCAATGTCTCCCCCTTCGCCCACCCCCAGGGCCTGAGACCCACCATTCTGCTCTCTGCTTTTGAGATTGGCGTTTTTAGATTCCACATATGAGATTGTGCAGTGTGTTTATCATTCCGTGCCTGCCTCATTATACTTTATATACTGCCCTCCAGGTTCATCCGGGTCCTCCCAAAGGGCAGCACTTCTTCCTCTGTAAAGGCTACATCGTATTCTATTGTGTATATGCATCATATTTTGTGTACCCTTCATCCACTGACAGGTATTAGCTTGATTCCTTACCTTGGCTACTGTGAATAGCACTGCATAGGACCCAGGAGTGCAGGTATCACTTCAACATACTGATTTCGTGTCCTTTGGGTATATGCCCCCTGGCAGGATTGCTGGATCTTAATTTCTTGGAGAACTCCCACGCTGTTTGCAAAATGGCTGTACTAATTTCCATTCCCACCAACAGTACAGGTTCCCTTTTCTCCACATGGTCTCCAACATTTGTTACCTTTAGTTGTTTTGGTAAAAGCCCTTCTAACCAGGTGGGGCAACATTTTATTATACTTTTAATCTGCATATCTCTGATCGTTAGTGATGTTCAGTATTTTTCATAAACCTGTTTGCCATTTGTATGTCTTTTTTGAAAAATGTGCATCTGGTTTCTTCCCACGTGTTTTAATTGGACTATTTTCTTGGTTGCGAGTTGCATGGGGCCCGCATGTGTTTTGGATATTCACCCCTTCTCAGTTGTATCATTTACATGTATTTTCTCCCATTTTGTACGTAGTCGCTTCACTCTATTCATTGTTTCCTTTCCTGTGCTTAAGAGTTTGATTTAATCCCAGTTGTCAACTTCTGCTTTCTTCTTCTTCTTGTTTAAATATTGGGTATTCATTGAGGGGCCAAGAAACCAAGTTACGCTGATTGCATTTGAACTTCTGCTTTCTTTGTGTGCTTTTGGACTTTTATCCAGAAACTCCTTGCCCATTCCCAGACTAATTTCAATAAGCTTTGCCCCATGTTTTCTTCTAGTGGTTTTACAATTTTAATGTTAGTTCTATAATCCATTTGGAGATGATTTTTGTATGTGGTATGAGATGAGAGTCTAACTTCGTTTTTCTTCGTGCAAATAATCCAGTTTCCTAGCATCATTTATTGCAGAGACTGTTCTTTCCTTATTCTGTGTCCTTGGCATCTTTGTTGAAAAGCAATGGACTGTAAATGCATGGATTTATCTCGGGCTTGCTATCCTGTTTCCTTGGTCAATATATCGGGCCAACACTATATTGTTTTGATTCCTATAGATGTATAGTAGATTTTGAAATCTGGTAGTATGATGCCTCCAACTTCGCTATTTTTACCCAAGATTACATTAGCTATTCTGGAACTTTTGTGGTTCCATACAAATTTTAGGATCATTTTCTTCTATTTTAGTGAAAAATGCCATTGGAAATTTGATAGGGCATTTATTGAATTTGTAGACCACTTTGGGTAGCATGAACATTTTAATAATATTAGTTTTTCTAATCATCAGTGTTTTATAGTTTTCAGCATTCAAATTGAATTTCCCCTCCTTAACTAAATCATTCCTAAGTATTTTATTTTGTGTAGCTTATTTTTTAACATTTTGAATTGTATTTTTTAATGCAGTTTTCATTAAACAGTCAGAAAGTTTTGTTTTAAGATTTATCAGGCAATTCTTTTTTGTCAGGGTGGTGTTTAAGTTCTCCTTGGAAATGGTAACATGGAGAGGGAGCTTTTTATAGGGAGAGCTAAGATTTGAATGCTTTTCCCGTAAACCCCACCATAAAGAAATTTTTAAAACATGAATTTAGTACTATTAAACACAACAAAATTTGGGGGGTATAGTTAGTGTCTCTAAATTTCTTTAGGATGGTGCCTTTTAGCTATAGGTCTTTAAAAGGGAAGGTCTTTAAAGACTAGAAATAAGAGAAGGTCTTTAAAAACTAGAAATAAGAATCAGTAACTTTGTCAGGAAGTACGTTCACTCACAGATCCACAACGTCATTTTCTCCTTATTTAAGAGTCATAGCCTTTGTTGTACTGAATAATTTTCCTTCTGCTTGTTGATGTCAGGCCCTCATCTCTTCTTTGCCTTTAGATGTTCTTTAAAACAGGTGGATGACAAGTGCGTTCACTCGGGCAGGAGTGTTGGAGATCACTGGTGCCTCTGAGGAGAGGGCTCTCTTCTAAGCTCTAGGGCTCCTTCAGCAAAACAAAAGATCCGACCCTTTGTCCCAACTCCCCCCACCCTCTCCCTCCCCTTCCTTCCCTCTCCCCTTTCCCCGTCTTCCTGCGCAATAAATGGGTTGTAGCCTTCACTTGAACGACAAAGAATTTGTCTCATATTAGGGGTCTATACATCGAAGATAGACTCACACTGGATTAAAGATTTAAACATAAAACCATGCTTTTTCTGAAAAGTATTTTTAAATGTACTGCCTTCACTGAAATACCACACATTCATTTTTCAAGTAACTAGGATCTGTGAGAATTGTAAAT
This sequence comes from Arctocebus calabarensis, assembly GCA_963573935.1. NCBI lineage: Eukaryota > Metazoa > Chordata > Mammalia > Primates > Lorisidae > Arctocebus > Arctocebus calabarensis. The sequence continues at coordinate 7,281 of CAUYON010058316.1, forward strand.
AAAACATCTGCCCCAAAGTAGTCAGATACCAAATTATACTTCAAGTGACCAGTCATTATAATTATCATTAATAATTCTGCAGATATTCCTTGTTTTAAAGAAGCACATAATATAGCACCTCCTCTTCTTTGAACTGCTATATCCCTGGTCTGAGAAAGCAATTCACTTGTTTTGTTCTTTTTTTTTTAAACAGTCTCACTCTGTTGCCAGGGCTCGAGTGCTGTGGCATCATCTTTGCTCACAGAAACTTCAAACCCTGGGGTTAAGCGATCCTCCTGCTTCATCCTCTTGAGTAGCTGCGACTACAGGTCCTTGCTACAATGGCCAGCTAATTGTTCTACTTTTCTCAGAGATGGGTCTGGCTTTTGCTCAGGCTGATATTAAACTCCTGAGCTCAAGCAATCTTCCTACTTTGGCCTGACAGAGTGCTTGGATTACAGATGTAACCCACCATGCCTGGCCTCATTTATTTTAGAAAGCAAGATTGACTGAATAAGCTACTGAAAGGTAGATATACTTTATTTATTTGTGATTTTTTTCATTAATGTCACATAATAGATATTATAGATATCTATTGTAGATATCTATTATAATAATAGATATTATTTTTATAGTTAATAACTATTCCAGGGTAATTAAAAATCCAACTATATTATTAGTATTATTTTTATGCTATATACTCTTTAGTTCTAAATTTGTGATCATCCAAGATTTAAGATAAAGATAAATATATAGTAATAACATAAATACTTTTAATTTATTTTTTAGTTTATTAGGCAGTCTATTCCCTATAATTTCTTTTCTATTCAGACAATGGTTATGGGTTTTGATTATGAACTTTTGTTAAGAAAATAACAACTCTGTAGAAATATGTTCAGAAATGTCATGAAAATAGTTTACAGAGTTATAATGTAACACTTTAAGGGAAATTTTGTGAAAATTAAAATTCTGCATAGACTTAAAATTGCCTGAGAAATATTCTTGCCTTCATGTAGTCACTGAGATGTAAGAAAAATCAACAGCAGTAGTAACCAGATGCAGACAGTATTACCTTCTCTCCTCCACAGTATGGTATTTTTTATGTAAGTCAATAGAGTTAGGTAACACTGTGTTGTAAGTCACTTACTTTTACTAAAGTTTCTTCCTCTTAACAATGTCTTTTTCACTTATTTTAAGATTCTTTCCCCCATTGCTTTCAATATTTTAGCGATGATGTGCCTACACAGAATTTTCACTGTGTATCGAATGGAGTATCTTAGATCTCTAAGTCAGTATTTTCTCCCAAATGTGAAATGTTTTCTGTTAGCATATCTACAAATATTTCATTTCTTTTTTCTCTTCCTCTTTTTTGGGACTACAATTGTAGATATTATGAACTTCTTGATAAGGCACATTTGTATATTATTATCTATGTATTTATTTATTTTCTCTCTCTCTGATATTTAAATTGATGTATTTTCAGAATCATTGATTTACAGGGAGCAGGAATTTTTAACCTTTCATTAACCTCAGTTAGTAAAGCTTTATTTCTTTAATTTGTTGGACATTTTAGTTCTAAAATTCCAATTTTGTCATTCATTTCCTATTGAAAATCCTCCCCCGTTCATGCATTAAGCCCATTTCCCTTAATCTTTAGGTATAATTTTCCTTAATTCTATAAATATAGCTTAATTCTATGAAATCCTTTTTTGCTGAACCTAAAATTTTGTATAACTTTGAGTCCATTTTATTCAGCATTTGTTTTTAATTGAGAGCTGCTATGCACAAAACTTCTGTTGAAAATTGAAAATTATAAATCATATATTGTAGCATATATATTCTCAAAATTATTTTTTTTTCTAAAACTTTGTTTAGACTTAAATAAAATGCTAGCTTTATCTTTGAAGCATTATATGCTCAGTTGTTACGCTTTCCAGATGCTTTGTTCAAAGCCTGGCCACTTCAGGAGTCTTTGTGAAACAGGTTCATTTGTACTCATTGCCAACTTGCTATAAGCCAATAAGAAAGAACACCCATGAACATAAATTACTTATAGTGTGTTTATTACTTGCCGATAGATAGGAAGAACAAAACAGAAACCTAGGATTCCTTGTAAGGCAATCCTGAAGCTTGAGAAAACCTGCAAGGAGTGTATCGAATTTTTTCTTACATGCATCCACCTTGCACTGCAGCAAATGAACCCTGCCTGACCTGAGTTTTATACCCTTGGGTTATGATAATTGATGGAATAAAGCCCAAGTGCCCATCGACCCATTATGGATTAATAAATTGTGGTATATGTATACCATGGAATATTATGCAGCATTAAAAAGATGGAGACTTTACCTCTTTTATGTTTACATGGATGGAGCTGAAACATATTCTTCTTAGTAAAGTATCTCAAGAATGGAAGAAAAAGTATGCAGTTTACTCAGTAGTATTATGAAACCAATTTATAATCACCCATACTTTCAAATGAAAGATAAAACACAACTATAGCCCAGGATGAAAGAGAGAAGAGGAGGGTGCGGGAGGGGAGGGAGGATGTTGGAAGGAGGGAGGGTAATTGATGGGACCACACCTGTGGTGCATATTGCAAGGGTACGTGTCAAATCTATTAAGTGTGGAGTATAAATGTCATAACACAATAATTAAGTGAGGTGAAGGCTATGTTAACCAGTTTGATGTAAGCATTCCAAATTGTATATAAAGTCAGCATATTGTACCCCATAAATGCATTAATGCATTAAAAAAAAAAAAAGCCCTGGAGGGACATCCTGATGTGAGGCAAGGACTGGAATAGAGTTGAAGCCATTCCAGCCAACACCCCCATATTGAGTATGTTACATTCTCATAAATTTTATAGTTCTTCTTAAGAACTACAAGTGAGAACCGAAGAACTGGGGGCAGCACCTGTGGCTCTAAGGAGAAGAGCGCTGGCCCCATATACCAGAGGTGGCAGGTTCAAACCTGGCCCCAGCAAAAAAAAAAAAAAAAAAAAAACAGAAGAAGAACTGGGCTGGTTCAAGGCCAGCTGGAGAAACATCTTCTATGTGCACTGTTTTGTTTACTTTCTTTTGAAACCTAACAGAGACAGAGGTTATGCACTCAGTTTCCAGTATCCATGGGTTCTGCATCCATGTGTTCAAACCACTGTGGATCAAAAAATTCCCCCCAAATTGTGTCTGTACTGAATATGTGCGACTTCTTTTTTTCTTTCCCTTGTTCCCTAAACGATACAGTAGAACAAATATTTACATAGCATTTAAATTGCATTAGGTAATGTAAGTAATCCAGAGAGGGAGGGTATGTGTTGCTTATATGCAAATACTACAGCATCTTATATCAGGGACCTGAACATCTGAAGATTTTGATGTTCATAGAAGATCCTGCTATCAATCCCCTAAAGATAGATAGATAAAGACAGAAGGATGAGTACTCAACATTTGAAGCAGAATCATTCTGCTATTTTCTTTTTTCTGGGTATTTGTACCAATTTCCAGATTCTCTATAGACTAATGGTTCTTTTCTCCTGAATCACAAATTATTAGGCATCAGCTTTTGCTGTCCAAGCTGTATCTGGTTGGGGAAATGTTATCAATTAATAGGGGAACAAATACACAGAACTCTCCAGGCACGGTTTTATCTAATACGGATGGATACTCCTTGGCCTCTGTGTCCTTTTAAACGGAGATCTCTGAGGCATAGGTGTAGTAGCCTGACCATTCAGAGATTTAAATAGTTTGTACTGTGATTATGAATCACACCCTTTCTGTCATTCTTTCACTTTCAGGGAGTGCCCTCTTAAATTATTTAAACTTGACCTATTTTTCTGTCATCTTAAGCTGGTAAAGCTTCAGTGATTCAATGCAATTTTTCTCTTTTGTAGCCAAGCTAGTTAGAGGATACATTCTGTAAAAAAGATTCTAACATGCATTCTTGGTCCCTCATGTTGGAGCCTTTCAAAAGTAAACTCTCCTCCGACTTCTGCTTTTTTTGTATGCTTTCTTCTTCTTTAACAAGTTTTTTTTAAAATTCATATATTCTGCATAAATATTATAAACTTTATCCCAAGAAGTTTTATACATGATTATTTTACATACCATCAGTACCACAAATAATGAAACTTTATTTATTTATGCATGTTTTCAGAATATATTTATTGAGCTGCCACATTATGTTCAGACTGTTTTAGAGCCTTGAGAAATTTATCAATGAATGGAATAACCAAAACTAATAATAAATAATTCAATTATATATATTTAAATGGTATATTATATTCCAGGGAGGGTGAATAATTCAGAGTTAGAGATTTAGAATGTGGAAGTTGGAAGGGTATTAATTTCAAATATTATAGTCATGGTGGGGTTTATCGACAAGATAACATTTGAACAAAGTATTAAGGAAGTCCAAAGAATTAACAACATGGGTCTAGGGAGAAAAGAATTTAGATAGAGGAATGAGACAGTTCAAGTATTATTAAGCAGTGGCATGCCTAAAATGTTTGAGAAAAAAAGCAAGAAGACAAGTGTGATTGGTAGAGAATGGTTAGTGATGATATCAGGGAGCAATCAGTGCCAAATAAAGTAGAGCTTTGAAATTCTTTGCAAGACTCTAGCTTTATTCTCAGTGAAATAGGAATTAAAGCTTATGGCTAAGAATTAATGTTCTGATCGAATTGTGGTTGTGAATATATTTTTAGGTTTTTTGTGTTAGAGAAGCTTTCACAGACAGAAAGCAAGTAGGTGAAAGGGGAGAGAAAGAGAAGGAAAGAGAATGGAAAAGTGAAAGAGAGACAAAGAGGTCAGCATTTTGATGTCTGATCTGTAGTAAAACTCTGTAGATATCCTTATATGGTTTCAGGAGTGCAGGTTCTTACATAAGAGCTTATTCGTACTTATTATAGTTTCATTACAATTTATTATACTTAAGTTTTTTTTATTTGCCCACATTATCTAATAGCTATAAGCACGGGTATCTTCTCGAAGGTGTTGTAGACATTCAAGAATCAATTGATTAACTTATTAACTGTCTGAATTAATGAACTGATTAAATGATTCTAAAAATTAGAGTAAAAATTATCTAGTAAAACATAATGTATTGCATCAGTGTAACCTGGATTCTTGTACCCTCAATGAATCCCCAACAATAAAAAAAAAGTTAGAAAGGAAAGAAAGAGCAAAATAAAAAAATAAATAAATGAAAATTAATTTAAAAATGATAACTTGAATGGAAGTCATTAACTGTTGTACACTCACATACAAAGGACATGATTAGCATACAACAGTGAGGCAGCCTCCATGGAATTGTAGCCATTAATTAGTGGGATCAAAAGGCATTGAACAATTGAAAATTTCTTAACCAAAAGAGTTGCAGATAATGCAAATGAAATTTATAAAGAAAAACCATTCATGATTTCATGTTACCTAAAGTTTGTGAGGGTTTAGTAAAACAGGATCAAAAAGATAACAGGCTACACACAGTATAGTTAGGGTGCATATCTAGCTAGGTTCAATCCCCAGTTTTACTGCTTAGTAGCAGTGCTATCATAGACGATTTAAATTTGTTATGCATCAATATTTTAGACATAAAATGAGAATGATGATAATGTAAAACTTATAGATTAATTTTTATAATTAAATGAATTATGGTGGTGGTCCATTGTGATGGTTAGTGTGGAGAATAGATCTAAGTTTTTCCTGTAGAGATGGGCTTGTTGAGGCAAACTTCCTCAATGTTTGCATATCAGTAAATTGTTTGATTTCTAACAAATGCAATAAGTGTAACCTAAGTCTTTGTACACTCAATGAATACCAAACAATAAAAAAAATTATTAAAAAATATTAATTGAATTAAACATTTAGGAAACATGTGCCAAATGTTGAACCCTGAACTCTGTGTTCCTATGTGTGTGTGTACATGTGCTTATACATCTCACTACATTGACTCAGAATCACTGTTAAGGCATAGAGGTTTAAAGAATATTTATTCTTATATATATTTTTTTCTTTTTACAAGCTGACTTGATTTATAACAAGTAGATTTTCCTGGGGTTAATCTCTATTTTTACTATTTATAATTACAATGTGACTCAAAATATTTAAAAAAAATTGATATTTTGAAAAACATGTAAGAAAGTTGGTGTGCCAGAGATATAGAATAGTCTTTTCAAAGTTTTTTTTCAGACCAGAAGACAAATATGTGGTCATAATTCTTGACCAGTGGTGAGCTGCTGTACGGCCAATTTGGGTTGTAATTCTGGGCTGTGCTTAAATTACTACAGAAGAGTAAGGTTTTTGAACTATTAGGGCTGAGATTGTTTTAAACATATTATTTCACCTTCCACTCTTAAATTTTTCAAACCAAACTTCTGCGTTGTTGAAGCTTAAGAGCTGTATTTTGACATTTAAAAGACAGAAGTATTCCAGAGGGATTCACTGGTAAAAGCCATTAGTGAATTTGCTGATATAAAACTTGCATGATAACGTAAATCTTTCATAAAGTGTTTTTGGAAAATGTGTGTTTCTGTGTTTGTGTGTGTGTGTGAGAGAGAGAGAGTGAGAGAGAGAGAGAAGGAGAGACAGAGACAGACAGAGAGAGGTATTAGATGAGGAGGGCCAATTGTACTACAAGAGTCTTCAACATGAAGCTATAACATTATACTTTTTGACATTTAATAAAATGGGATCACAAAAAGCTGTATCCTCTGAGGCTTTATTATTCCATCATATGGATGAATATCTACTTGATAGATTCTGTGAAGCCATTTAAAATTCCATTTTACTATATTTTATTTATTTATGTAAACAAACTTTCATATAAATGTAAAGAAATTTTAGTAAAATTAATTTTACTTTCCTTTTCTGGAAACACTAATGCTACATATTGACTCCATCAACTGCAGATAACACCACCACTTCAAATCATTTCAATATAGAGCATGGGTGCAGAAAATGAAGGTAAAGCTATATCTATTTGTATATTACTATTTTATGTTCATCATCTCTATGTTCAGAAATAAAGGAGAGAGAAAAAAAATCTAGTTTTTAATACAACTGGTTCTAACTTCTGTAATTAAATTTACAGTGTTTTAGGCAGAAGAGTCCTTTGTGTAGATAATTTTACAATTTAAAAAACTCAAAATTAAACTTCTAGCTTGGAGGAAGTTGATGTGGGCTTATTTCTTTCTGTTTCTGCCTCTCCCCTTCAACAAAGTATATCCTAGAATTAATTGAATGAGTATAAGTATAAAATGACCCTACAAGTGGAAAGAAGAAGGCACAATAGCTCAGGACTCGAAGAACAACACAGTAGTTTTCCCGGGTTTTCGTTTGATATTTGTATATCCTGAAGTAGGTTCCAAGAAGGGTGTGTGAGTTTGAACTGCCAATAGGTGCAGACGAGTAAACAGACAAAATTCAAGAAAAGCTATTTTCTGAGCAAATGACCAGAAAAAGATGGAACTTGATGGAACAAAAATATGATTCCTTGAAAAAAAACTGAACAAAATATAAGATTCTATTGGAATAGAAAAAATATTAATACAAAAAGAGAAAGCCCAAATACTCAACACTGGGAATTTAATAGCAGATATCCTAATCTTTGTAGCCTTTGGCAAATAAAGGAATACCATAGATGGAATTTTTATCTTCAGTTTAACAACTAAGAAGAAATGGAGTAATCCCTCATAAAAAACACAAACTACCAAACTCAAGCAGAATGAAATGGATAACTTGAATAATCTCATAGTCATGAAATAAATTAAATCTGTAAAGACAAAGAAGATGACAAAGAAATATGTGATCCAAATAGTTTGAATGCAGAATTTGCAGAATGTTTAAAGAAGAATTAACACCAGCTATTTACAATATCTTCAAGACAATAATGATAAGAGAAAGGAATTTTTCCCAACTCATTTCAGGAGGTCAACATTATACCAACAGTATATCCAGAAAAAGAAAATAAAATAAAGGAAAAGAACAGATCAGTATTTCTTATGAATTTTTATTCAAAAGTCTTTGGGAATAAAATTATCAAATAAAATTTAGTAATATATAAATAGAATAATGCCCCAATCAAGTATGCATGGCTAGTTCAACATTCAAAAATCATCAAATGTTATCTATCCATTCATCAGCTTAATGACTAAAAAGCACATGACCATTACTATATCCATTAATGATAGACATTCTCAGCCAAGTAGGATAACTCCCTCAATCTCTTAAAAAACACCTATGCGGGCAGCATCTGTGGCTCAGTGCCAGCCCCATATACTGAGGGTGGCAGGTTCAAACCCAACCCTGGCCAAACTGCAACAAATAATTGCTGTGTGTTGTGGCCGGTGCCTGTAGTCCCAGCTACTCAGGAGGCTGAGGCAAGAGAATTGCCTAAGCCCAGGATTGGGAGGTTGCTATGAGCTGGGATGCCAGAGTACTCTACTGAGGGTGATAAAGTGAGATTCTGTCTCAAAAATATATATATTAAAAAGAGTAAGAGAAAATGAATGAAGAATAACTGAATGCTTTCTTTCTGAGATCAGAAACAAACTAAGAATATCTATTCTCATTCTTTATTTATTAAATCATAACTGTGTGCAGTTATGGGGTACAATGTGCTGATTTGATATACAATGCAGAATGCTTAAATCAGACTGATTAACATAACCATAATCTCATTTATTTATTATGGTAAGACATTTATACTATACTCTTAGTTTTGAAATGTACTATTCCATTACACACAATAAATGAGATCTCACAAAACACCCATCATCCTCCTACCCTTCTCCCATCCCCCCTGCCTCTTCTTCTCCCCTTCTTTCTGGAATATAGTTGTGTTTTTTCATTCATATGGATGTGTAGGTGATGATTTATTGGTTTCACAGTAGTATTGAGTACATTGCATAATTTTTTTTTTTCCATCCTTGAGATACTTCACAAAAAGAATATGTTTTAGTTCCATCTAGGGAAACATATGAACTGTGAAGTCTCCATCCATTTTTATGGCTGCATAGTATTCCATGGTGTATGGGTGTATATACAACAATTTGTTAATACATTCATGGTTTGATGGGCATTTGAGTTGATTCCATGACTTGGCAATTATGAAGTGGGCTGCAATAAACATTCTGGTGCAAAATTGTAAAGTAATTTTTGATCATCTGGGTAGATACCTAGTATAGGAATTGCAGGATCGAATGGTATGTCAACTATTAGTTCCTTGAGAATTTTCCAAATTTCTTTCCAAAATGGCTGTATTAGTTTGCAATCCCACCGGCAATGTAAAAGTGTCCCCCTTTCTCAACATCCACGCCAACATCTATAGTTTAGGGATTTTGTGATGGAGGCTAATCTTACTGGAGTTAGAGGATATCTCAAAGTGGTTCTGATTCGCATTTCTCTGATAATTAAAGATATTGAGCATTTTTTCATGTGTTTGTTGGCCATTTGCCTGTCATCTTCAGAGAAGTTTCTGTTTAAAGCTCTTGCCCACAAGAAAATGGAAGTGAAAAAAAAAAGTTAAAAAAAAAAAAAAAGACATAGTGATCAAGGAAATGCCATGAAGGATATCTGTAACAGTATGATCAAAATATTTCTGAATGTATATGAATCGTGCCCTGTGATTGCATCAATGTACATAATTATGATTCAATAAAATTATCAAAAAAAAAAACACAATGTATCTTAAATTACTTTTCCAACAAATATAATAATTATTGTCAACTATGTGCCAAGTATAGTTTTAGGCCATATAAATAAACTAAATAACATAACCCAAAAAAAAAAAAAAAAAAAGAAAATGGAAGTGTTTGTTCCTTTCTTATTGATTGAGTTCTCTGTGGATTCTAGTTATCAGACCTTTGTCAGAAACATGACCCGCAAAAATCTTCTCCCATTCTGAAGATTGTCTGTTTCCTTTACTTATTGTGCTCTTGGCTTTTAGTTTTTGGTTTGATCAGGTCCCAGTAAAGTATTTTTGATGTTGCTTCAATTGTCCGGGAGATCCACCTCATAAAATATTCTCCCAGGCCAATTTCTTCAAGTGTTTCCCATGCACTCTCTTCTAGTATGTTTATAGTTTCATGTCTTAAGTTTAAATCTTTTATCCACTGAGAGTCAATTTTTGTTAGTGGTGAAAGGTGGGGGTCTAGTTTCAGTCTTCTATAGGTCACCAGCCAGTTCACCCAGAACCATTTGTCAAATAGGAAATTGTTCCCCCATTGAATGTTTGTGATAGGCTTATCAAAAATCAAGTGACTGGATGCACCTCTTGGTTCTCTAGTATGTTTAAAATATTTGCCTTTCTATTTTGGTGCCAATACCATGCTTTTTTGATTACTATAGATTTATAATATAGCCCGAAGTCTGGTAACATGATGCCTCCCGATTTGTTTTTATTTCTAAGTAATGTATTTGCTATTCGAGATTTTTCCTGATTTCATATAAAACTACTATTTATTTCAAGATCTTTAAAGTATGACATTGTTGTTTTAATAGGGATTCCATTAAATCTATAGATTGCTTTGTGTAGTATGGTCATTTTAACAATGTTGATTCTTCCCAACCATGAGTATGGTATGTTTTTCCATTTGTTAACATCTTCAGCTGTGTTTTTCTCTGAGTTTCATAATTCTCCTTATAGAGATCTTTCACGTCTTTTGTCAGGTAAATTACCAGATGTGTCACCTTCTTTGTCACTACTGTAAAAGGAATAGAGCCTTTGACTAGTTTTTAAGCTTGACTATTGTTGATATATATAAAAGCTACTGATTTGTAAGTATTGATTTTGTATCCTGAGTTGCTGCTATATTCCTTGGTTACTTCTATGAATCTTATAGTTGAGTCTGTAGGGTTTTTCAGGTATAAGCTCATATCATCTATGAAGACTGAGAGTTTGATTTCCTCTTACCCCATTTGGATACCCTTGATAGCTTTCTCTTGCCCGATCATTATGGCTAAGATTTCCATTATTATGTTGAATAGCAGTGTTATTCAACACAGTATTGGAAGTTTTAGCTAGCACAATATTGCATGGAAGAAATTGTACAGAGACATACAGAATAGAAAATCAGGAACTAAAACTGTGGTTTTACATGATGAGTTTTTTCTAAGGAATAGATAGAAAAACAACTATAAGTAGTCGAATTCATCAATGGCTTAAGATGTAGAATTGACACACAAAAGTCACATTTTATATACTTATTATGAACAATTGGTTGAAAATTAGTTAATTTTTAAAAATGTATTACCATTCACAATTGATTCAAAGAAAAATACATATTTAGAGATAAATTTAATAAAGCAGGTTTTGGATCTATTTGCTGAAAATTACAAAATGCAGACAAATGGAGACCTAAATAATTGAAGAGAGTACCATGTTCATGGATTGAAAAATTGAACCAAATAAAGATGTTAATTATCCTGAAAATGATCAATAGCTTTAATGCAATTACTATTAAAATCATTCAAATACATGTGAAATATACACCAGCTTATTCTAAAATACATTTTGGAAATATAAGTTGTAGAATAGTAAAACCATCTGAAGAAAAGAAATTATGATAAATCACTCTTTCCAATGATTAAACTTACTGTGTATAACTAAAGTAATCAAACAGTGCTGTATCAGTGGGTCAATGAAATGGAACAGACTACTCAAAAAGAGACTGACACATATATATGGCCAATTTATCATTGATAAATGTACAAGAGAAATTCAATGAAGGAGAATGATCTTTTTAATAAGTGATTCTAGAGCAGACACACTGCAAATAGGAACCCCAACCTAATCCTTACACCATTTTCAAAAATAAAGTTAACATGTATATAGACTCAAATGTAACAAGTAAAACTATAAACATTTTAAGGAGAAATGAGAAATTCTTTAAAATCTAGGACTACTTTAATTTTCATTCTCTTTTCTTAATTTGGTGATCCTATCATGCCTTTAGTAATTACAATGGTTAACTTTCTGCTATAATTGATTACAATTCAGTTTATATTTTTCTGTTACTATACAAGCATTAAAATAACATTTTTAAATATTCTATAATAACCAGCAATATAATAACTGGAAAACTAAACAATACATCAATAGTATGTAAAATCTAAAAATTAATAAAAATATGAGGAACAATAAACTTCTTTTTTAAAAAATTATTTTTTTATTAAATAACAACTGATGCATTTATGGGGTTCACTGTACTGATTTGATATACAATGTGAAATGCTTACATTGAACTGATTAACACATCCATCACAATTATATTCTTTTCTTAATAGTTTTGAAATGTGTCATTGCCTCATGCACATTAGGTGAGGTCCTACCAAATAGCCTTCCTCTTCCCATCTCTCCTCTTCTCTCCCCTCTCTTTTCTCTTCCCTTCTACTTTCTAGACTATAGTTACATTTTACCATTTGTATGAATGTGTAGGTGCTTATTAGTGATTTCATAGTAGTATTGAGAATATTGAATACTTTCTTTATCCATTCTTGAGATACTTTACTAAGAAGAATATATTCCACCTTCTTCCAGGTAAACATAAAGGATATGAAGACACCATTTTTTATGGCTGCATATTACTCCATGGTGTACATATACCACAATTTGTTAATCCATTCAGGGGTAAGTAGCTCATCATCTCTAATGACCAGAGAAATGCATATCAAAACCACTTTGAAATATCAATGAACTCCAATAAGATTAACCCACATAACAAAAATCCCAAAACTAAAGATATTGGTGTGGATGTGGAGAGAAGAGAACACTTGTATACTGCTGGTGGGAATGCAAGCTAATACAACCTTTTTGGAAAGAAGTTTGGAGAATACTCAAGGAACTAAAAGTAAACCTACTGTTTGATCCTGAAATTTCTCTACTAGGTATATACCCAGATGATCAAAAATTATTTTACAACAAAGACATTTGCACCAGAATGTTTATTGCAGGCCAATTCATAATTGCCAGGGCATGGAAACAGCACAAGTGCCCACTGACCTATAAAAACATTTTTTTAGGGTGGCGCCTGTGGCTCAAAGGAGTAAGGCACCAGCCTCATATACTGGAGGTGGTAGGTTCAAACTCGCCCTAGCCCCCCCAAATAATAATAATAAACTGAAAAAATATATATTTTTTAACATGATTTACTACCTCATGTATCTTTTTCTCTATGGTCAAAAATTATCTTCAATTTTTATTCCCTGCCTTTAATATATGAATTTATATGTAAATACACAGACATATTTATATATATGAGAGTGGGTACAATGAAATATATATCTTACAAATAATTTTTTGCATTTATGAGAGTATTTCCCTATAAATTGGTAATCCTACATTATCCACACTTATATTTAAGGTAAATTATTATGTTATATAAATGGGTACATCATTCTATATTCTGCTTATTCTAAAGGTCATCAAGGGAATTAAAAATTGCATTTTAATTTACATTTCTCTGATGATTAAGGATAGAGAGCATTTTTTTCATTTGTCTGAAGGCCATGTGCCTGTCTTCATTAGAGAAGTTTCTCTTCAGATCCTTTGCCCCTCCTGAGATGGGATCACTTGTTCTTTTCTTGCTAATACGTTTGAGTTCTCTGTAGATTCTGGTTATTAAACCTTTGTCGGAGCTATAACCTGCAAATATTTTCTCCCTTCTGAAGGATCTAACTCCAGTAAGATTAGCCCACATAATAAAATCCCAAAACCAGAGATGCTGGCATGGATGGGGAGAAAAGGGAACACTTCTACATTGCTGGTGGGAATGCAAACTAATACGTTCCTTTTGGAAAGATGTTTGGAGAATATTCAGAGATCTAAAAATAGATCTTCCATTTGAGCCTATAATTCCTCGTCTTGGTGTATACCCAGAAGACCAAAAATCACATTATAACAAAGATATCTGTACCAGATTGTTTATTGCAGTCCAATTCATAACTGCTAAGTCATGGAAGAAGCCCAAGTGCCCAACAATCTACGAATGGATTAATGAACTGTGGTACATGTATACCATGGAATATTATGCAGCCTTAAAGAAAGACAGTGACTTTACCTCTTTCATATTTACATGGATGGAGCTGGAACATATTCTTCTTAGCAAAGTATCTCAAGAATGGAAGAAAAAGTATCTAATTTATACAGTCCTACTATGAAGCTAATTTATAGCTTTCATATGTAGGCTATAACCCAATTATAGCAAAAGAACATGGGGAAAGGGGTAAGGGATGGAAGGGGGAGAGTGAGTGGATAGAGGGTAAATGGTGGGATCACACTTATGGTGCATCTTAGAAGGGACAGGTGAAACCTACTAAATGCAGAACACAAATAAGAAAAATCTCATGAAGGTTATGTTGAACAGTTGGATGAAAATATTTCAGATGTATATGAAG
>CAUYON010058319.1:0-23102 GCA_963573935.1 Arctocebus calabarensis
AGGGAGGGAAGGGGAGGGAGAGGGTGGGGGGAGATGGGACAAAGGGTGAGATCACATGTGTGGTGCATATTCGAAGGGTCACGAGAAAACTTCTAAACAAAGATCAAGAATGTTTTCATATAATAAACGAGAAAATATCAAAAAAAAAATTTCCATTTGGGTTTTCTTTAGATTTTCCATTTCTTTGCTGAAACTATTTATGTTTCCATTCATTGGAGAATTTTCATCCTTCCCATTTGGAGCATTTTTATGATAGTTACTTAAAATCTTCATCATCTTACCATTGATACATATTGATTGTAATTTTTCATAAGAGATGAGTGAGAACTCAGTTTCCTGTATGCTGAGTAATTTTGGACTATGTCCTGGAAATTTTAAATATCTTGTTATGAAACCCTAGGCCTTGTTGAGGTCCATGGAGAATGATGGTATTTTGTTTTAGTAAATAATTTTCATGATTGGGTTCAGGCAATAGTCCAGATAGTCTTTCATAGTCTATGGTTTCAATGTCAGTTTTGATTTCAATCCATTTAGATGTGTGCCATTCAATGGCCAGTCTGAGACTGGAAACCATTAAATATGAACCTTGGCCTTCCTATTCCTTTAGATTTTGGGGTTTTGTACCCTTTGAGGGTTAGAAGCAAGTCTTACCTTCTTTGAATTCCTCACTGGGCCTATGGTACTAATTAGAATAGGATTTTGTGAGTTAAGTACTCAATCAGAGTATACTGGGGGACTTTTGTCTACTCCATATTGTGTGGGGCCTCAGAAGGAGTTGCTCAAAAGGTTAAACATGTCAGGGACAATTTGGCTGCAATCACAGATCTGGGTCCTATGCTCTGGTATTAGTTGGATTCCTCTATTCATCTCCATATGGCTTTCACCTAATCTGAAATGACTTCTTGACTCATATGTCTGGTTTCTGAACTACAATCAAAGGGATGGTTGGGGGACAGATGGCTGCTCACTCTGCATAGGATTAGCTTGGGCTTCCTCACAGCATGGTGGTCTCAGAGTAATCAAACTTCTTGAATTCCCTGGAGAATCTAATTCATTTGTTTTTATTTTTGGTCCACTTTGAGCTACAGATACATTTTTATAAGGAACTTTAAATTTATTTTAGAACAAGGTAGGATATAAATATGTAAATCAAGTTTAATATAAAGTAAGTGTCAAGGGAAGATAATGATGCACATTGTAGTTTCCTTATAGGAATTTAGAGTCAACCTGGACATAGAAACTATAGTCATTAAAAGCTGTAGGTGGTAAAGAACATTTGCTTCCTGAAGAGTCGTGTGAATAAGAAATGTGATTGTTTGCAGGAAGCAGCAACCCCCTTAGACTTCATGAAGAAAGTGGATTTGAGATTTTTTTCCTCAATTTTTTAAAACTAAGTAGGATGTGGACTAGCTGAGGGAACTGGGAAGAATCCAAAAGAGAAATGGTTTATTAAAAGGTAGGTGGGTTAGAGAAGCCTATGGCAGTAGGCCAGTTTGGCTGGAGAGTCTGCCCAGAAGAGTTCTGGGCAGTGAAGCTTTTTTCTTGTTTAAGAATTCATTCACCCACCATCTGATAACTGCATCTTGGTTTCCTTTTGAGCAAACATCCTCCCACTACACCAAGCTCAGAAGTAAAGTGTAAAACTGAGGCCTGGGCTAATAAAAGGATAAAATATTGGCTCAAGAATGAGTACCCTAAAGCCAATGACTCACAAGAGAACTTTGCTGGAACTTTGTGCTGAATGCTAAACAAGAATACAGGGGTCAGAGGTGCTGCTGCCATCTTGACATTATGCAAACTCTGATGTGCTAACTTGGCAAACACAGCTGAGGGCACAGCCTAGAGATGGAGAGAAAGAGAGAAATTGAGTTTTGATGGCATAACCTGAGTGTTTGAATCCAGCTATGCCATGAGCCTTATTCCAGAATACTCAGAGACAGGACACTATACATATATGAAACACAAATTAGAACCAGGTATCTAAGAAAAGTAAGGATTGAAATACTATATAATTAAAGGAGGTGGCTTAAGGGTAAGCACCAAAAATATACTGTAGGCTTATAAGGTATTTGTAATCTAGTACTAACACATCTTTCTGCCTTTGTCTGTCCTGTATTTCTCTCTCACCTCATGCTTTACCCAGATTTCATTTCCTAACTATTCTCTGCTCTTTCATAAGTCTATGCTGTTGCCAATGCTATTCCCTATCTGAAATTTCCCTTTCTTTCCTTTTTGTTCTGGAAAGCTCTTTAATTACCTTTGAAGCCTCACTTGGCTGAACCTTCTTGCTGTCTGATTATGTAATTCTTTATACACTTCCCTATTATGCATTTATGTCATAGTTTGGTACTGTTTTTGTCTGTCACTCCCATTATTCTGTGAATTCCTTGCAAGTAGAGACCACGTCTTATATGCCCCAAATCCTCTCAAAGCATTTAGCATAGTATGTGATATGCAGGAAGGAACTTAAGATATGCTTGTGGGATGGATAGTGCCTAAATAAATTAGAAATGGCAGGTAATAAGAGAAAAGAGACCCTTGCTATGATTCCTTGCCTTTTGCCATACTTATTCTTGGAAGCTCCCCCAGATTGGTCCACAGATTGCTAGGAATTTCTTCTTTGTTTACCATATCTTGTTTTTTCTATGTGTTCCAATATCCGTTTTAGTTTGGTATTGCTATACTATTTTTATTGCAGTACATGTAGTAGAAGGGATGTATACCACTTCCAGGACTGGACTTCAAAACTTCCATACTCCACCCACCATGTTTTCCTCTGTGCTGGCTGGGGAATGCCCATAGTGTCCTTGGAAGCCAAGGGCTAAAGGCAGCCAAGGCTCTGTCATCCTGAATCCTTAGAAGATTGTATGAAGTAGAGCCTTTTCCCCACAAAAACACCTGCATTGAACTGTTTATATGAGGAAGAAAGAAACCTCCATTGTGTCAAATTACTGCACTTTGAGGGTTTATTTATTTGTAACAACTACCATTGCCCTAACTAATACAGATTCCTATAGAATTTTCTTAGTTAAAACCAGATTCTGGGTGCAGTGAATATTGCATACAGGGCAGAACTATATTCTGGAAAGCCTCCCTGTTGTCTCTGGCTTTCCATTTTTTAGGAAAAGGTCACTCACGGTATGAAGCAGCTGGGCAGTTTTGGAGTCACCGACTGGGGATGAGGTTACATTCTATTCCTGGGCCTGCCCCCCACTGGCTTTAGGTTCCCAGCCAAGAAAAATTACAACATGTATGCTAAAACAACCCACCCATGAGGTAAATACATAAAAGTGAAAACAATCGTTGCAGCAGAAACGCAGGTGATGGCAATTTCTGCCGCAGGAGAGAACGACGAAGGCTCCGATGACGCCTCTTGTCTGGGCTTCGGTGGTCTGAACGCGAGATGCCTGCACATCCTGCAGACGCTGCTTACTGATGCCAAGCCTGGCCAGCTGAGAGCAGCATTTTGACCTTTCTTTGGTGCGGGTAGACTGCAGATGCACCAATCAAAATGTCTCTGTCCTTGTCAGTGTCAACTTTCTAAGCCATAGAATGAATAGAGTCTACTTAGTTAAAAGACAAACAAATAAAAAATACCAGAAGGTGCAGCATATTGCTGGAACGCACCAATCAATGCTCCCAAAGGCAAACTTTCCTGGCCTGGAGTGTAATCTATTTTCACAGCATGTGTCCCGTCACATCCACATCCTGTGAACTGGCTCCTGGCGCGTCTGTTGCCCACTCAGAGGAGGAATAGCTATTTCTTATCTTCTTCTACCAGACTTTTTTGTGTTTGCTTCTGTGGGGCAGGAATCACAGCAGTTGTTTCTCAGGATCAGAGTTTTCTCAAAGAGTCAGATAGCCCCAATTCCCATGCCAAGCAATACAGTTTCCTCACGCTCCCCCTCAGTATCTGCCACCACATTAGACTCCTCCGCGTCCCTAGCACTGGTTGCCCCATTATTTGGCTCTCAGCCCTAAAATAATTGCCACCACTGACATTTGAGTAGATCTAGCAGGCATCAGAATCACCTTGAGAACATCTTATGTGTGAGTTCAGGCTTGCAGGGTTCACTCCCCCAGATTCTGATGCAGCAGATGGAAGGGAGGGCCCCAGATTCTGCCATGTTAATTGGTACCCTAGGTGAATCTGACACTGATATGAGACCACATGTTTAGGAACATCCCTTCCTTGTAGCAGCAAGTGATCTTTCAAATTAGTTCATAATATACCCTTTAAAGATATTTTTGGTGGTTTCCCATGGCTATCAGGATTGGGTCCAGTCTCCTTAGACAGCAAGTCAGGGCTCATTCTGGATGGGGCCTCACTTGTTTTTCTAGCTCAGTTCTTATCACTTGCTCCCCTTGTCATCCCCAGTCATCCTGAGAATTATTTTTAGGGTCTTCTGTACTTTCTTTCATTGCTCTGTGAATGTTACTCTCTCTCCTCCTAAAACTCCTCCCTCTGCCCCCAGTCTTTCTTTATCAGGCATCCTTGTATTCAGACAAGACCCCCCCCCCAACTCTGCCGCTCCTCTGGGCTTCTGGGTATCTGAGTGCCCCTTACTGAGGGCTCTTGTCACCATGAGCTGTGCTCAGCCTTCACTGATCTGAGTCTCCCACCAGCACAGAGCCCCTCATGGCAGGGATCATGTGAGTGCCTCCAAAGAGCTGGGTCGAGGGACAGCTGCCCCAGGTCTCACTCCATGGAGGAGTCAGACATCACTGGAACAAGTTGGGGGCTGTCTCTTCTCCCATCAAAAAAGGCAGGAGTCTCAAGGAGAAGTGATGGGACATTCCAGCTGGTGTAGATCCATTACTGTCGGGTACGTTTGCAGTGAAGGAGCTTAGGAAATTTCACCTCAAAATATGTCTCCTTGCTATAAAGAGTATTTGGAATTATAGGGCCTTCAAGTTTAAAACAGCACTGAATGGGGCTTCCCCTCTATCTGCAAAAGATCAAAGGGAACAATTAACTTCCCTTCTCCCTGTTATCTCAATATGTTGTAGAAAGGAGGATCAGGAATGCAACCAGAACTGGCCTAAATTATTTTAAGGACAATACCTGTCTCTAGTGTTAATTTACAAATCAATCTGCTCCCCCACCCATTTGTTCTCTACAACACCATTTGCCACCCCTACACAGAATTATCCACACTCCTCATTTCCCCTCCCTCCCAAAAAGACAGGTATAAAATATCTGAACTTCATTGAGACATCAGGTAATCACTATGTGATATCTTCCCAAGTGCATGGTAAATAAGCCTTGCTCTTATTAAACTGTCTTAACTTGTGAGCTGTTCTTTCAAGGTGTTAACCCAGGAAGAAGGTCCAGCCTTCTGTCACTGTCAGCCAAATGCTGGGGCCGGGATTAGGTCCAACGAGCTTTATTATGAGAAGGCTGGCAATTCTGGAGAACAGCAAGAGTAGCCTCTCAAATCTGTGCTGCCTCCAATTCTAATAATTCCTATAGTGAAATACAAGGGAATAGACCTAGAAAATTTTAACTTTATTGATAAAAAGTAGTCTTCATTCTAACTATGCAAAATATGTAAACAACAGAAGGGTAACTTTCACTTTACCAAAATAGCCAGGCGAATCACTAAAGAAGACATTGGATCATCAATGTGTTAGCTTATCAATATCATGACACGCATTATCTATGGATGACCACCTTCCCCGAAGTCTTTTGAGACAAACATCCTCATAATCACAGTGAATCCCTAACTAGAAAATCACAGAGGGTGTGTGGGGCAGGCTAAGCAGACTAGGTCCACTGTACTGCCTCAGCCTGGTTTCTCAGATTCCATCTTGCAGGCTGCTTTTCTGGCTACAAAGGAACTTTTGGGGGGAAAGGGCAAGTTTTCCCTCACCCTGGAAGCATTTTCACCTTACTGTTGCCATCAATGTGAGTTGGGAAACTGACAAGAAGTGGCTGTTTGTAGGAGTGCTGGATGGTTATTATACACCAGATGCTCTTAACTGCAAGACTCCACTCAAACATGCCGATATAGTAAAGTGTCCTATGCCCCATGTGGACCTGAGGGATACTTCCCTGTGTGGGCCGAGTAGAATTGCACTTGGGATGACAGACCACTAAGACAGAAGAAACCCGGGTCTTGAATGGAGAAGAGTTAGCTGCCACCCCGGCCCCTCTTGGGTCTGCCACCTGAGAGAGGAAGAGCTTTCTCAGTAGGTCAAGGTAAGGTTGGGTCTCTTTGTTCCAGGATTTAGCCTCGCCTTAACTAATATGGATGCATCATACCTCCTAGGCAAAGCCATCTGACTCAGAGATGAGTTCCCCGTCTCTGACCCCAAACATCTTCTGCAAGGAAAGCTCTGCAGAGAAAAAAGAAAATAGACCTTAGCCTGACCATGTCTCGCCTACACCTTGTAATCCTCAGAATTAACCCCCAAAGCCACAGTTCCTCCTTCTTCTCTCCCCTGAGAAAAGAAACAAAACAAATGAAAAAGAAAATAAGCAATGTCAAGAGTAGAAGCACGTTTTCCCTTTGAGAATTCAGAATTTGGGTGCCACCATCAATTAATACCAGAGCAATAACAGGAACTTCTCTGGAGGGAAAGGTGATCAAAAGGGAGGCCTTTGAGTTCTCTGAATAATGCATCTGCGAAGAGCCAGTATCTTTCTTTTGCAGGCAGTCGCTACCTCACAGACACTGCGGCTGCATTTGCATTCAATAGCTCCTCACCTCCCCAGAAATGGCAGAGCCTTGCCCTTCCCGGCTTCCCAAGGGCTTGCAAAGTAGACGTCACTGATCCCATTCTCTAAATGGGAAAGCAGAGGCTCAGAGGTTGAGTGATTTACTTAAAGTGCAGCATAAGCAAGGGAAGAAGCCAGCAGGAGATAAGAGCTTGCCTAACTCCCCAGTCAATTTTCAGCTCCCCAGATGACACGGATCCTAAACAAACCTACATCAACACCATATGGTACCAGCAAAGCAGGGGGATGTGGGGCACTTGTATTAAAATGGGCTATAAAGGAAAGATAGTTTATATGTGTGAGTACTCGGGGAGAAAACTATTCTTTGGATAATTCTCATCATTCTTTAGTTCGGCAAACCAGGAAGACATGAATTAAGGACCAGCAACTTACCTAACACCTATACGGTCCTTATTTTTAACACAAATGATCACAGTTGTTATGAAGGCCTGATAGGTGACAACTAAGCATGCTTAGAATTCTGGTTTATGGCATATTATTCTTGGCCGGAAATCTTGAGGTCCCTTTAAAGGACTTTCCTTGAATTTTGAAATGAAAATACATCTGTGTGCTTTTGGGATAAGCTGTTCAGAATTTTCTTCAACACCAGCATGAAACTTAGATTTAGCAAAACTACATTGCAAACCTGTTAACGTGTAACAGCCACCAACTAATCCATTCAACAGCCCTTGCACACGGCGACGTATCCCACTAGGCTGCCATAAGGGGCAAATATAATTTGTCTATAGAATTAGACTTCGCAGTTAGAGTCCCTGCTTTGGGTGTGTGGTATCCTGTGGACTGCAAGCAGATTTAGTGTCCCCAAACAGATGGGCTTTCCCTTTATGGGCCACTCTTAAGTTTTCTAGGCAAACCGCAGCTGCGCTAATGTGCCTTTGTGTAAAGGATTGTTTAAGTTGAACCGCTTCCCTTTACCTGATGTGCATTCAGAGTTTGTGCAGGGACAACTGGGATATTCCAACATCTGCAGGAAAAAAAAAAAAAAACAGATTCCCTTCTTTGTGCTTTTTAGGACTGGCTGTGACAGGCAGGGAAAGCTTCTCTAGGTGTTAGTGAGGGTCCTTAATTGCAAACAACAAATCTGGCCAGTTGAGACAGGAAAGGGAGTTTGGTAAAGAATCTGTAACACATCTACGGTGCATCTTAGCAGGGTACTGGTGAAACTTATTAAAGGTAGAGTATCAATGTCTTTATACAGTGATCAAGAAAATGCCATGAAGGCTATCTGTAACAGTTCGATCAAAATATTTCTGAATGTATATGAATCATGCCCTATGATTGCACCAATGTATACAATTATGATTCAATAAAATTATAAAAAAAAACATCAACACATTGTACCCCATGTATGCATAAATGTATTCACAAAAAAAAAAAAAAAAGAATCTGTGATGGCTCAAGGAATTTCTAGGAGGCTCAAGGATTAAATGAGGGGGGATTGCAGGTAAGAGTAGTGCCCAGGCTACATGGTGGATTGCCGCAGGGGAGCAAGTGTCATAGATCCTCCACTATCATGGCCTGGGAGTCCATGGCCAGGTCCTCTGGCCCCCACTGCCTCTGAGAGCTGGTTGGGTGTCTGTCTCCTTACCAGAAGGTATTCTTGATGGTATCCCCTTCTTCGTGACATTCTCTTTCAAAATAAAACCTCATGGGACACATCTAGTCACATGGCTCATCTCTTGATGAGCAGGAGGCCAGGAAAGCAAGTGTCTAACCTCTGCCTTGGGAAGGCACAAGATGCCCCTAAATACTGAAGGTTGTTCAAAAGGTACATGGTGACCCACAAGATAAAATGTGCCCACTGCATCTACATTTTGGCTGTTCAACAACTCTGGGGCCCTTCTTTCATACTAAAATTCTAAATAATAGCTGCCATAACAAGTACAAAATGCACACACCTAATATCATGCAATTATTCCCTGTACAATTGAAAAACATGCTCACTCTGTCCTTGGAAGAGGGATAGGGAAAAATCTCCACCATTTCCACACTGAACTCCAAGCTCAGGTCACCAGGGGATGTTCGCCTTCTGCAGTTCAGCCAGAATCCCATCTTGGTGTTCTGTGATCCAGATGCTAAAATGCAGTTAATTATCATCTTATATAAATGGGAAGGAAGGGCAGTGACTGTGGCTTAGTAAGTAGGGCTCTGGCCCCTTATACTGAGGGTGGCAGGTTTGAACCTGGCCCTGGCCAAACTGCAATTAAAAAAAAAAATAGCCAGTCACCTATAGTCTCAGCTACTCAGGAGGCTGAGGCAAGAGAATTGCCTAAGCCCAAGAGCTGGAGGTTGCTGTGAACTGTGATGCCATGGCACTCTACCAAGAGCAACAAAGTGAGACTCTGTCTCTAGGGGAAAAAAATGGGAGGGAAGCAGAAAAAGAAAAAAAAAAAAAAGAATAATCAGTATATATACTTAGTCATGAAGAAAAATCAGTGTCTATGCTGTCGTTTCTGCAAGTGATTGTGTGTAGGAGGTTGGTTTTTATGACATCTTTCCTCCACAACCACGCCATGCTCTTTTTGCCCTCAGAAATAGCATGTCAGCAGGGTTAGAGCTCTTCACTTGATGACGTGACTCTCAGAATCCTCAGTTGTGAGGATAATGCCTTTTCATGGTTCTTTCTGTGTGTGGTGGTTATAGTGTTTCACTAAGTTTCACCACTACACATAATACATACTTAATACATGAAGGTGCCCAGAAGGATCTCCTGGGTTCCAGAAATATTCCCTGCACAAATGGTATAAACTACACTATTTGGCCTTGTTAATCAGAATCAATTCCCCCTGTCAACACTGAAAACCCCTTTATTCTTTGATTTTCTCATGGTATGAAGAGTCCAAAATAGCCTCTTCTTGACATGAAAGAGTACTATCTTCTAATGCAGTGGAGACATTCCTGGGGGGCTATTCTTCACCTGGGCACTAAGATCTTTCAGTTGGAAGAGCCCAGATTGTCAGGAATGAAAGCAAAACTTTTTCAATAGGCCTGTTAGATGCGATATTGAGAGATGCCTCTTCTGTTTCTGCCATTTGATTCTGAATCTTATGTACTTTGACACAGAAGGACAGATAGTATCACAAACGTGTCATGGCTCAGACGTGTACCACATCCTACATGCCACCACATACTCGTGAGGTTTTGCTTCCCAATAGTCACCACAGCTGAGACTTCATAGGTTTTTCACCATTTCCCGAGTCTGATTGCTTCTTGGTGGTGGACTAGGGGCTAGAACCAGTGAGAAGTCAGGATGTTCTGAATCACTGAGAGGTTCATATAAGCCCTCAATGCAAATTCTCAAGGTTCCTCTCTTCTCCATTAAGGCCCTAATCTGACATAAGAGACTTGATAAGGTTATGATTTCCACTGATGTTGTAATTTGCCAACTCCATTAGGACCAAATTTAGGCTGTGGCTATGAGAAGGGATAGTTCATCACAGTCCTAGCAGGTGCTTCTCTCTCTGAGCTGAAAATTTAAGCTCTCTGGTACAGTTAGAAGTAACCCTTGAATTATTCATTTTATTCATATTGTTAAAATTCCTTGGGCCACTGTATCCCCCAAGCCTTGTTTTCACAGGTAACCACAGGAGAATATTTAAATACTCCATTATATCCATTTTCTAATGCTAGCTGGATTTTTCTCCATTGCTTTCTTGCCCAATATGTTAGAAAACCAATATGAAATACCCATTTCTTTATGTGTTTGTGGCCTAAAACCTGTCCTGAGATCAATTTCTGTATTGGCCAAGGGATTCTTTTTTTTTTTTTTTTTTTTTAGAGAAAGAGTCTCACTTTGTTGCCCTTGGTAGAGTGCCGTGGCGTCACAGCTCACAGTAACCTCCAGCTCTTGGGCTTAGGCGATTCTCTTGCCTCAGCCTCCTGAGTACCTGGGACTACAGCCACCCGCCACAATGTCCAGCTATTTTTTTGTTGCAGTTTGGCTGGGGCAGGGTTTGAACCCGCCATCCTCAGTATATGGGGCCTCCCTACTCACCTAGCCACAGGTGCTGTCCTGGCCAAGGGATTCTTAGAAGCAAAAAACAGAGCCCATCTTAGCTAATATGGGCAGACATATAATATATTAATCATATTAAGCAGTTCACAGAGAGCCAGAAGATTAGATATAGAGGCTATGGAGCCATCAATGACATCTAACTGACACCACAAGTCTGCTGCTCAAGAGATCCTTCTGTTCTAGTTGCTGGTGTAGGACTGTAGCTCACTTGGCTGACATTGGGCGCAAGACATCTCTCCTAGAACTACGGACACCTGTCTTTTGAAAGATGACCACCTCTCTACCACTCTCCCCGTGGATAGACTATTTAACATTTCTTCATGTCACTGTCTTCTAAACTTAAATCTCACAAAGGTATGTTTGATTCTAGGTCCTGGTCATACCATTGGGCCCTTGCTTGTAGAGAAAAAAAGATGGAGAATAAAATTTCCAGCTTCAATTTAGTGGATGGCAGGGGTCCCACATGGTAAGTGTAATAATATATGAAGATATTTAAAGCATGAATATTTTCCACTTAATATGTGGCTGTCTCCCACTTTTAATTAGATGAGATTGTTTTGTTTCAAGTAATCTATTATATCAATTTGCCAGTACATATGAAATCGTGAATAGAATCTGAGAAAGGTGAGACTTTTAGAAATTATCTAATGGAACCCTGACCTCCATGCCTGAAAAGGACAAAAGTATTTATTCCCTTTGCACATGGGAGGCAAATGAGTCCTGAGAAAGACTAGTGCCCCAACACTGATATCCAAATTCCTACTACAATGTTATCTCATTTTAATTAGGATCTTTGACATTCTTGAATGACACATCATAGTGTTCCAGTCTTGGAAGTGTAGCATAATCTTGCTTATAATTTTTTCCTTTTGGGAGACAGAGTTCACTGTTACACAGGCTGAAGTGCAGCAGTATGATCACAGCTAGTGCAACCTCAAACTCCCAGACTAAAGTGATCCTCTTGCTTCAGCCTCCCAGGTAGCTAGGATTATAGGTATGTGTCACCATGCCCTGCTAAGTTTCTTTATTTGTAGAGATGAGTTCTTGCTATGTTGCCCAGATTGGTCTCAAACTCCTGGCCTCAAGACATCCTCCCATCTTGGCCTCCTAGAATGCTGGAATTTGGAGAGTGAGCCATTGCACCTGACCAATTTGTTTTTTAATGCCGTGCATGTCAATACCAAGGAAAAGAATGAAAAAGTAGATACTGACAAAAGTATGGTCAAGGCCACCTGATCTTTTAGGAGAGGGCCATAGGAATTTTGTACAATGCAGTAAGAAAACCACTCCAGTGGGTACCTTTTGTTATGTGCTCTACATTTCTTCCCTTTCTTTTGGTAATAGTATTTGTTTCACTGAGGGAAATGTGCTTGGTGGGAGGGACTATCTTCCCTCTCTGCCCAACCACAGGTAAGTACACAGCACGGCACTGACCTGTCAGCATGTTCCGTTCTCCTGCTGTGGGAATGATCATGCAGCCCAAGTCAATGCACTAAAACTCAGTGGTTGGTTGGGACACCAGATTGAGAAATGCCTCAAAGTGCTTAAAGTGATAGGATATTGCCTAGAAATTCTGAGGAGCACCATGAGGTGAGAACTGGCAGGGAATAAAATCAACATAGAGAAAGTCGGAGCTGAGAGGCAGAGGGAGTCTGGGCACTGGATCCAATCCATGCCACCCCAAGAATTACAACTGCTTGAGCCACCAAATTTCTCAGGTTACTTGTTTTTGGTTTTGACTTCCATTACTTTGTGTTAACTTTCTGACACTTAACTACGAAGGAGTCTTACCTGAAACTCCCAAGCAGACGTCAGCACGAGGAGGCTTCTGTAGTGAGTTGCTCCACCTCTGAGATGGAGTCATAGGAGACGGAGGCCTCAGAGGTCACATGGTCCATTCCTTCCACTTGGTGTTTCCTGCTCCTCCAATGGGCTGCTAGAAAAACAAGCACGAAGTAAATCACTCCCACTCATAGATGCATCACCTCAGTTTACATTCTACATTAAAAGTCGATACACCACGTTATTGAAGTAATAAAGTGAAATCAGGATGGTTCACACCATGGTGGATGACTGTTTGGAAGAAAGCTCCCGTAAGTCCTTGGAATTTTAACCACAGAACAAGAAAAATCTAAAAGACTTAGTGTAGCTTTCCAAAAATAAAATTCGCCTTCTTTTCTTAACCAATCTGTGGGGGCTCCTGTTATACAGTTCCTTGAATGTTTCAGAAAAATGCTACATACAAGACCCAATGTTTACTCAATCTGCAACATACATATCCCATCACGTGGAACATCATCTGGGGACACGAGGCCATCTCTAGCCTTGGAGGGGAAATCTCTCTAGCAGAGTACCAAGGATACAGCACTGCTGAACAGAAAGAGCCTGACAAAAGAAGGGCGCATAATAAATGTTTCCATTTCCATAAGATTCCAGGAAATGCACCCTAACCCACAGTCACAGAAAACAGATCAGTGGTTGCAGGGGACAAGGGAGACAGAGGGAGGAATTACAAAGGGACACAAGAAAACTTTGGGAGGCAGTAGAAATGTCTAGTATCTTGATTTCACGAATGTGTGAGTGTGTGTGCACATATATGTCCAAACGCCTCAGATTATACACTTTAAATATGTGAAGTTTATTGCTTATGAAATCTAGCTCAGGTAATAAAGAGGGAAAAAGTATAGGACCAAAGTAAGTAAATGAAGCATGAAATGAAGAACAAATTGAGCTGTGATGTATACTGGGATTTAGAGGAAGCCTTCATCATCCTGAGTAAGTCCCTTATGGCTAAAGAAGCTTCTCACCAGGTTAGATGATGTTCCCTAGCTGAAGATTTCTTAACAAACCTCTATGCCCCCAAGTTTGCCCTCTCTCTGTGTGTAGAGGTACCTGGGATTCCTACCAGGATCTGCAGGGCCCCTGGAGACAGGGGCATTTAAACTGAGTGTATGCATCGTGTTCCCTCATTAGCTAATGCCTTACTTGATTTACACTGGTGGTTCCCAACCTTCCCCCTAGGATCCCTAAATTATGCACCAGGGAGATTCTGTGACTCTAAGGTTCAGAGGAGGCTCATATTTTTTAAAGTGATGAGTCTTACATGTCAGGATAATTATCAGAACTCCCAAGTAGCTTTTAAACCTAGGTCTTCACCTACTTTTCACCCTGTCCTGCTGTTCCCAACACTCAACTCTGTCCATCCGTCATTGTTCAAAGGGAAATGAAGGTGAGCCATCATGGCTGTGACCGCTGTTTCCCATGCTGGCCTCCTGGTGTCATGCTGCCTGGGTTCATGGAGCTGGCTGCTTCTTCTAGTTATTTCTTGCCCATCCAACAAAGCAAAAGAAAACACAACCCCCTAAATCCATATCCCTTACCCTACTTTGACATTTTTGGCTACAAACTAGTAAGTCACTCTAACAGTTCCCAAGATTTTCAGTGTAAGCCTCTAGAAATGATACTTCCTGTGCTAACCCAAGACTGCGGAACACTACGATGGCTGACATTGCCGAGTAATTACCTGTTTAGATCTACAGCTGTTTAGCTGAGAGTTGGCCTGCAGGAACAATATCCAACTGGTACATTTAGACTGTGAGAAGGACATTCTTGAAGGATAAAGTCAGGATCAAGAGGGATGCCAGTTCCTGGTGGGGGTCCTAGAGATGGTAGCGTGGGGTGTTGGAAGGACATACGTGGACATTGCCCACCTCCCAGAGCTGCAAGGGATGAAATGTGGCTTGCAGTCTGGGTGTCCTTCTGGACAGAATCTCAAGCCTAGAATCCACACACATGTTGTTTCCACACTGAGGAAGCAATTCTGATTCGAGTTAAGCTTTTAACTTAATGATTCACTAATCTGTGCATCTTGAAGGGGGACAAAGTGGAGCCTTCACTTTGCTCTTTGTATCATCCCCTCCTCACACATTCACACACACAAGCCTCATTTGTGAAGATGTCTTTGAAATGTATTCACTGAAGATAATTATAGAGGTCTAACACTTCTGCTCTTCAATTAATGCTATAAAATTAATGGTCCTTCATTTTTACATCCTATGCAAATGATGGTGTCATCTCCAACTGTAAGCCTCTCTACTCACACACTGAATATGATTAGTGTCCCTCTAAGCTGAATTAGAGCATGTGACCTTCTGGGGTATGTCAGGAGCGAAACCTCCCTGTGCTATTTCCAAGGTTTCATTATGAAACGTTCTTAAAAAGCAGAATTTCAGAGTTGACACCAAGGCACGCTTCAGTCCCCTAATCTTTTGGGGTTGTGGCCTTCGGAGGAAGCAGAGAGGAACTGGAGGACAGCTCATAAATCTACTATTTTCACCTGAGATTTACCAGGCTTCATGATAAACACGTTTCCAAACAAAGCAGAAAGGTTCCTGGAAGATAATGAGGCAGGTATAATGGAAATGCGGCAGCATTCAAACATTGTACCCATTAGAATACCCTTTTGCAAATGGACCCAGGGGAATGCTTGGTCAGAGAGTAGACGTTATTTTCTTGACAAGAAGTTTTGAAATGTAATAAAAATGGCTGACTCAGTAGCTTAGAAAGGGGAAAATAAAAATGTTAGGATTTCCATTCAAAGGGGCTTGTGACTGTGGCTTCTGATGAGAATGTTGGCATCTTGCAGGAATCATTGTGTGCACCTATCTGACCCGTGAGGTATATTTCTACACTTTGGGCAGCATGAATGAGTTGAAAATATTGCATAGCTTGAGTGCACTCACACTCAAAGTCAATATCCTCACTTACTTGAAAAGCTTTTGTCTACTAATGGGATATTGTCTGGTATTCGAGTCCTAGGGAAGGGCAAGCACGTTCAAGAAGACTGGAGCTAAGGAAAGTGACAGAAGGATAGGAAGGAAGGAAAACAAAAAGCCTTGACTATTCTTCTGGAGGTGGAGAAAAAAAGAATTCTAAGCAAATTTGAGATGTCAGGCTGGAATCAGGTCCCAGGTTGGTGGATTCTGCAGTCTTTGGCAGTTGGGATTGCTTGGATTGATGGACATAACTCCTAAAGCCAAGTTCAGAGAGAGTGTGCCCATTTATCCTTTGTCATCTGCTGAATTGGATGAGACACACATATTCAGAGAATTTTTTCTCTATGGCAAGTGAGAATTCCTTGGCTGCAGAAATACTGAGAGGTGAGAAAACTTGAGTGTCAGAAAGAGGCAGGTTTAAACAATCTGACTTTAGCCATACGTTTACCTTGTGGGTGATTAGAGTTGCAACATGAGAAAAGCGCTAAGCTTTTGCACCCAGGGAATGTTGTATTTCAATGAAATAAAAATGTCTTCAAATGTGGGTGGCATCACTTTGCATAACCCTATTGCTCTTTTCTGAATAGCTGTGTCTGCACCAGGCAAGCAGCATTGCTGGTGCCCTGCTCTGAGAGATGAAAGAATTCAGGGAGATGCCCTCAGCACACCATTATGAATGTGTAGGATGAACAGGGGGGACAGATCAGAAGTCGACGCTGACTGCTATATACTTGTAATAAGGTAGAGAAAATGGTATTCACCACAATTCCTCTAAAAGAGAGTTCTGAATATATTTGGATGAAGACATACTTTAGCAAGTCATTTGGGTTGGAGGGTGAGACCCAAGAGTATATTCAAGCTAAAAAAGTTATTATTAAACTTCTCTGCATGAGCTAAGGAGAAGAACTTGTCACTCTTGTAAGAGCAAGAGTGAGAAAAGAAAAGACAGTAGAGGAAGTGGGTAGGTGGGTGGGGGTGTGAGAGAGGCCAGGAAGAGGAAAAGGCTGTGCCCCGTGTGAGGGGGCCCGCTCTCCATGGCTCTGTCTCCCAAAGCTCTCAAAATGCTGGGTACAAATGGAGGCTCACAGAAAGAGCTGAGTTTTGTGTCTGGTTGATATAGGGTAAGTAGAGACAGGACCATGATTGCACATGTAGCATTGGAGGGGAGGACCCCATAGCCCTAAACCGTCTCACAAACCACAGGGAGCACTTCCGACTTTGATGCATGGTGGATTTGGCTTTGAAACAATATCTTGTAATTCCACAGGTGGCAGGGGCAGCTGAAATCCAGGCTGTGTGTTGATGACCTTGAAACAACCAGAATATCTAACGATGCCTGTTCCTCCTGCGTCTTCTAAGAGAAATTCTTTGTAAGATAAAATGAAATCTTACAGAGTCTATGACTGCTCATAGAAACTAAGATGTTATTTAAACAAAAAGCACGCATAATTTTCTATTTAGTAAGGCTGACCACTGTCTAGGTAAATATACAGCATCCATCAAGGCATTACAGGATAAGCAATTCTACCCAGGCCCAGAGGGAGAGTTTATTCCTGGTATTTAGGACCATTTCCAAGTAAAAGTAAATAATCTCATAGGATGTCCTGAATAATGCAGTGGCAGGGAAGAAATGTTGTTTTTCCCTAATAAGTGGTCGATTAAAAACCAAATGTAAGCGTAGTAATAGTCTTGTTTCAATCTTGTTTCACATAATCATATATGTGGAGATAGATAGATAAGATATATATTGTATATATGCACATAATCTCTTTCTCTCTCTCTGTACATCTTTATATTTATAAGAGAGCAACAAGATGAGATGAGGAAAATTTGAATTAGCAATGAAGTGAGAATAAGAAGTGGTTGTTAGGTGTTAGGCATGACAATGGCACGCTAAGAGGCGCATACTGACCAGAGGCAGGGTAAAATGACCCATCACTTGGGATTCACTTTATAATACTTCACAACAAAAAAAAAAAAGAGCAAAAAAGAGAAGAAAGGAGAGGCTGGATTAAGCAGGAGGATCAAAATCCTGACAATCATTGACTCTGGAGGATGTACGTGGGGCACTCATTGTACTATTTTTCTCTACTTCACGCATATCTCCAATTTTCATTACAAAATTTAAAAAAAAACAGTACAATCAAAATGAAATTGGAACCTTATGATTTTCAGTGCCTCGAATATCTGAAGGGAGCTGCCTTTCACTTCCTTTTACTCCTCCTTATATTAAGGCTTTGGAGACAATTGACCTCTGTCCACTACAGGTAACCCCACCTGTTCTTACATTTAAAACAATAAACTTTGGAAGATGTTGTGGGCTGAATCGTGTCTCTTCAAAATTTATATGTTGCAGTTCCAACCCTCAGAACCTCAGAATGTGACTATATTTGGAGATGGTGTCTTTCAAGTGATAATTAAGGTCCATTGAGGTCTAATAGATGGGTGCTAATTCAAGCAATTGTAATTGCCTGTATTTGGATACCAGGTCTTCAAAAGGGTGATTAGGATAAACTGAGGCTATCAGGTTGGGTCCTAATCTAATGTGACTGGTGTCCTTTTAAGAAGGAGAGATACCAGAGCACACGGCCATGAAGGGATGACGGGGGAAGAGATGAAAGGGCAGCCCTCTGCAGCCTACAGGAGAGGCCAGAGAGGAAACCAACCCTATTAGTGCCTTCATTGTGAACATCCAGCCTCCAGAACTGTCAGGAACACATTTCTGTTATCTGAACCACGCTCTGTGGGATCTTGCTATGGTAGCCCTACTGAGCTAGTACAAAAGGGAACTGACCTAGTGACGGATCTGCCTCCATGGAGCTGTTGGAATCAATTTCATGTCATCCTCCCTTCTCCCCCAAAGTATCTCACTCCTCCTTAAGATTCCACCTTCGTTTTCTTCTGCTTTTCTTCCTCCCTCACATCACAAAAATTCTGGCTCTAGTGAGCTTATATTTGCCACAATACCAGGAGAAACATCTCCTAACCTGGGGAGACTGTGAATCTTGTAAGGTCACTCTGCTTTTTCAGTCCTCATCCTCTCTGGACACAACACTGAACCCTCAGAGGAGGATGGAGATTAAGAAACAAAACCACAATAAACTAAACTACTCAACGAGTTACAATATAGTGGTAGCCTGTAATTCTACTTTTCATCTTTCCTGAAAGATAAACATTGTCCCAATGCTTAAAATATTTATTATATCTTAAAGGAAGTCTCTTATTTATGGTTCAGAGATTCAATGTGGCATTTATAATTATATTCTGAAGACAATAATGTTAAAATTTGGATTTCCATGCTAAAAGTGATTTTTAAAAATATATAATTACCTACTAAATCCCCCCAAATGGTGTGTGATTTACCTTCTTTTCTTTGTCATAACTCATCTGAAACATTCTATTTTTAAAGAGCAACTCTAAAATAACACATAGGTGCCTCAGCCTCGGCATTGCTCAACTCTGCAAAACATGGAGATTTCTACAGTAACATTAAACTGAAGTCATAACAATGGGTAATATTTTAATATAATGGAAAATGATCATTAACTTTTCTCGACAGGAAGGAAATGAATTTTCCTCATTGTACACATTCTGCAAAAAAAGTAGATATAAGAAAATTTCAAAGGATGTTCCACCCAACCAGAATGGGCTTTAAGTATCATTATGGCAATAGCCTTATAGAGCCTGGTGTCAGCAAACTGAACAAATGGAGCTCGTGAGGAAAGAACGCGGTTCAGTGTCTCTTAGAAATATATGTAAATGAACTTGAGATTTCAGAGGATGATTAATCCTACACAGTAAAGTACCTTTCCCAGGGGTCTTTCTTAGAGCTCAGATAAATCGTTATCTTTTTCATGTTCTTCTACCCCACCCACTCAAAGTGAATATCCTATTAAACCTCCGTAAACCCATTTCAACTTAAAATGGTGCATAGTAATATTAAAAGTATGCATTGATTAAATAGTCTATGTAAGTCATGAGAACTTCAAAATATTTTTGTAATGCACCTGAGACTGTGATATAAGTTACAGAAGTCACGAATCTCAAAAATTCTCTTCACCACAATTTCAATTTTGTCCTGGTCCTTTATGCCACTGCCCCTCAACAATTCTTACCCTGCTCCACTTGTGGTCTCCTCTATTTCTTTTTCATTTTTCTGTCTTCAGATTCCTCAGCTGCCCCAATACAAACAACTGTCTAGAATAGATACACATCAGGATTCTACTCCAAATATGTATAGCCAAGTCAAACCAAAAAGGAACAGATACCACATTCATTAATTCAGTCATCAAACATCAGTTAAAGCAGTGGTTCTCAACCTGTGGGTCGTGACCTCTTTGTAACAATGAAAATACATCCTGCATATCAGATATTTACATTACGATTCATAACAGTAGCAAAATTACAGTTAAGAGGTAGCAACGAAAATAATTCTATGGTTGGGGGTCACCACAACATGAGGAACTGCATTAAAGGGTCACGGCATTAGGAAGGCTGAGAACCACTGAGTTAAAGAAATAAAAATAAGGCTGGGCACAGTGACTCACGCCTGTAATCATAGGACTTTGGGAGGCAGAGCCTGACTCTGTCAAACGCGAGACCCCATCTCTAAAAAATAGCCAGACATTTGGGTGGGCGCCTGTAGTCCCAGCTACTTGGGAGACTGAGGCAAGAGGATCACTTGAACCCAAGAGTTTGAGGTTGCTGTGAGGTATGAGGCCATGGCACTCTAGCAAAGGCGACAAAATGAGATGCTCTCAAAAAAAGAAAGAAAAGAAAGAAAAAGAAAGGAAATAAAAAGAAGCAAATTTTTAGTCTATCAGGACAGTGACCATGTGCTTCGCTCTTTTTTCTTTTTCACATCAGTGATTTGGGGACCCATGGCCACACAGCCACAGTGCTCTGAGGGTCCCTCCCCGGATCTTGCATTGCCTGTTCTGTCTCCTGTGGGCTGGTGCGTTCCCTCCTGGTCAGTCACTGCTATCAAGTGGAGATGTACTTGCGCCCCTCCCCCACCAAGGTCCAGCAGCTTTCACTTGACTGGGATCCCATCCCCCCAACATAACACTGCTGGTGCTGCAGTCTCACATGAGGAGCATGCGCCCTCAGCAGCTGTGCTGCTTCCCCCAGGGCCTGCTCCCTATGGCTGTCCCAAGGCATTTCCCCAAGAAACCTGGCTGACTCTCCTTTGTAACTGGCAGGACTATCGCATATTGCACTGTTAATAAGTTTAATTACTAATGTCACACCTCTACAGGTTGTCATCATAGGTCAACTTTTTGTTCACCTACATCACTCCCCTCCCCTGATGCCCAAGGAAGCCCTGGGGAGGACTTTTGTAGGACAAGCTGCTACTCCAAGTCTTTGCAAAACTTTGGCAAACTCTCCAATGGGCCTGGCCTTCTCCTCCCCAGCCCTTTCCCTCCCTGGGGCAGAAGGAATAGAAAATACAGAGGCGGAGGCGGACTCCCCGGAGCCACATCCCTGCACTCCTGCCAACTCACTGGTGAGAGCTGAGCTTGGCTTCCTCCCAGTCTGGGGCACCCACAGCCTGCAGCCCAGCAATTTTGTCAGCAACCTTTGATGGGCACAGAATTTTATGATCAACAGAGAAAAACACAATTTTAATTTCGACCTTGTAAACGGCAAAAAATTAGAACAATAACAAACAAACAAATACCACCCAGAGTTTTTAAAAATGGAAGTCTGATTTCACTCTTGAATATTAGGATTCTGATATATTTTGTACAAGTGATAGCTCACGAAATAAATGCAGTTTGCTGTATTCTCCTCTCCCAACCCCTCCCCCTGCTATTACTCCCTATTCCATCAAGGTCTCAGGCTTTATAATAACAGGAGAAATTGGGTCAGAGTTGGGGGGAACTAAGCAAGAACAGAGAAGCCAATTAGAACCAAAATAAAAATGTCTTTGCTCCCTTCCTCCCGCTTCAGTTGACACTTCTCTTGCGTGTAGGAGACAGGTCTTCATTTGACCCTCTCCTCTCTCACAGGGCCGCTGTGAGACACTGGGACCTACTTTTTTCTCTGTTTAAAAACTCGTTTTTTAAAAAAAATTTGTATCCTAAATACAGAGAGACACTGAGAAATAGAAAATGCCCAAAGCAGACAGGGCACAATGGTGTGGGAGAGATGGGGTGAGGTGGTAAAGAGAAGGAGCAGAAACAACCAACTCCAGAAGGCAGAGACCACCGTCTCCTCTCCCCACAGTAGGTGCCGGGGAACAGGAACAAGAAGGGCAAACTCCACACACTGGCTGCTTGTGTTCGTTCACTCCTCACTTCTGTTCACACAGCCCCTGGCAGGCGTCCACGGTGCCATATGCTTTGGGGAAGTGGGAATGCTGATTGTTGTGGTTATGGGGAATTGAGTCTCATGGCTTCGTGAGATTCCAGGGGGCAGAACTATTCTGAAAAGGAACATGTCCCAGTTGGCGTGTGGTGGGAATCTTAGACTAGGAATCTGAGAACAGAATGGGACTTAAGGGAGGGACTCTTTTTACTTGTCATTATGCGGGTGAGGAAACGCATGCCCAGAGAGGCAAAGCAACCTGCCCCGAGCCATGCAGGTGGGTGATACTCAGCGGGAGTGCTCGAACTAGAACTTGGGACCCCCAGCTCTCAGATCCCTTAGGCAGACTCACTGTTTTGAGCCTTAGGCTTCACTAGGTGGCAACGGCCTGGGTGCTAATGTGGAGCTGTCAATGTTTTCAGTCACTGAGGTATCAAGAAACTTTTTGCTCTCTTATGTCAAATAATTAATATCAAAATACAGAGGAAGAGAGAGTATAAAGAAAAAAGTGTGAGCTTTGGAGTCAAGTTCAATTTCAGCTCTGCATAGCCAATGGAGATTTGGAACCTCCGTTTTCTATTATGTGAACTAGGAGTCATCGTCTTCATAGGGTCCTTGTGATGATGAAAGGTGACAACACATGGAGAAGACCAAGCAGACTAGATGCCTACTAGGACCTATACGGGCAGGAAAAAATCCCAGAGCAAGCCGTGTGCAGACAAGCTGAGTCAGGGGGCCATGGACCGAGTGTCCTCAGGGCACAGGAAGAGTCCCATCTCACTGATGTCCTTACAACTGCTCCCACAGCCTGAGCAGCTAAAACACTCAGAGGTGTGCAGACACATGCATTGGGAGACACGTAATGAGACCATTTCCCCAAAACCATCTAAGAAAATCTGTCTCTGAAGCGACGTCTAAAGGGAAAAGAAGGGACATTATTTCATTAGAGTGATGCATGGAGAGAAATAATTCTGGGATGAGAAAAGAATGTAAAGAAAAAATGCTTGAGAAAGAACTGATGTTGAAGTCACAAGCAGGAGATTCAAGCCCTGACTTGGTCCTCCCTGCTGTGTGACTTTGGGAAAGTCACTTAGCTTCTCTGAGTCTCGGTTTCCTTAACTATTTTTTTTTAATTTTTATTAAATTATAATTGTGTACATTGGTGCAATCATGGGGCACAATGTGCTGACTTTATATACATTCTGAAATATTTTCATTGAACTATTTAACATAGCCTTCATGGCCTTTTAATCACTATATG